>JAAMXP010000017.1:0-22627 GCA_019693395.1 Ettlia oleoabundans
CCCCCACCCACCCGCCCCACCTGCAGATCGCCAACCAGGGCGATGCTCTGTTTGACGCCTCACCCTCGCCCGGCTTCCTCAAGTCCATCTTCCCCTGCCTGCGTAAGGGCAACAGTGCCCATGGCGGCAGCATGGCCTGGGTGAAGCTCGTAGATGACGAGGGGCGGGTGGCGGGGCACGCTGTGCTGTCGGCACGCATTAGTATGGCACTGTTGGATGCACAGGTGGGGCAACCATGGTTTATTGCTGACTGAGGCATTCCCTCCGCACATGCATGTAGTGGCAGTGGGCAGATTTCCGGGCGCATGTGCCACGCTACTTGTTTCTGTTTTACTATGGTGTTCAAGTAGTCGGTTCGACAAGGCTGATGGGTTGCCTCTTGCGTGGGTGCCTGTGTACTGAGCAACACAATCTGCTTTGCTTGGTGCTTGGCCGGCGCAGGGTCTGATGGGACCTCCCTCTCATGATTCGCGGCAGCGTGCTGCCACTGTTGGTGCCGTGTCCGAGGACACCCAAACGCTGAGCATCAACCAGGCACAACGCTCCCTCTCCCCCCAACCAGTCCCAATGGCAGCGATGGCTATGATGCCCCCCATGGCTTCGCCAATGCCACCCACAGCGGCGGCAGCATTCTCTGCAGCTACAGGGATGACGCCTGTCACTGGTGGCAAGGCACCTGCCACCGCTACTGGCGGGTACTTGCAGGTAGGGGGTGGCGAGGATGTTTAAGTTGCGGGCTTGCTGTGCAACTGATAGCAGTCAGGAGGTGCGGCAGTTTTGCATCTTCAGGCTTGTGCAGAAACCAGAACCTAGCAAGCGGACCGTGCCCAGGCTCTGCTATGTCCCGTCTGCTCTGTCATAGCTCTTTGGTCGTGTTGACTACGTGTTGACCAATGTTCTTCTGTCTGGCTCGTCTGCCACCTGTGCCTGTCGATGTGCTGTTGCGGTGGTGCAGGTCAGCAGCCTGCAGGTGTATGCTGAGCTGCTGGAGGCGGCGTTGCGCACGGTGGGGTGTGGGCCGCGCAACCTGGCACTGCACGGCCCCTGGGTCTGGCTGCTGGAGCGCTTCTGCGCCTCATACGCAGTGGGTCGCAACTACGCGCGACTCTCCTACCTTAAGTGGGTGGTGCGCCCCGAGAACGCCACCCTCACCGCCGACTGTTTTGATGTGCTGCTGCGCGACATGGTGGCGCTGCAGCAGGCGGCGGGCGTGGAGGGGCTGTCTAGCGGGGAACTGGGGGTCCAGGCACAGGTGGGTGGCACGGCAGGATGGTGAGCAGGAGGGTTGCATGTGAGTTGCACAATTGGCGGCGGCGTTGCACCAGCCCGCATGGAGCGGTGCTTGCAGCTGTCGGCAGCTGACGCCTCATCCCATGTTGCCCCTGACACGCTGACCTGCTGCTACATATTGCTGGGGAGTAGCGCTCTACATTGTTTGATGGCCTGATTGGCCTCTAAACTGCAGGTGTCTGCCCGCATTGAGGAGCTGCTCCACACTGCCTTTGAGAACTACTTCATGTTGAGCGAGGACACCGCCAGCGGCATGATGGATGGCGCGCTGGCGGTGCGGTCGGGTATACCTGCGGTGCTGCGACCCGCGGTGCAGCTGTTTGGTGAGGGGTGCTGCTCCGCTGCCTGGCTGGCTGCCTGTTTCTGGTCCTTACTGGCAGCAGGGCAAGACTGGTTGTTGAGTGTGCTTTTGGGGGTTCATTAGCGGCGGCATGCCCGTCAACAGCCAAAGCATTTGCAGTGCTCCTGCTTGCAAGCTGCTGAACAGACTGCTTGCATCACTCGATGCATGGGTGCAGCCTTGGTGCGTGATGCCACCAACCCCGCGGACAAGGAGTGGCTGCAAGAGAGGTTCCGCGTTGCCGCCCGCAAGCGCTACCAGGCGCTTCTGACAGCGGCAGAACTGCAGCGCCCGTCTTCGCCACGGCGGCAGGCTGACGGGCGTCACGGCCAGTTGGACAGCCCCGATGCTGTGGCTGCCTATGGTCGGCTTGAGGAGCTGTGCCGGGCCATCATGAATGAGCTGAGGGCTGATGATCAGATCCGGGATGCACGCGTCCTGCCCGCCTTTGTCAACCTGCCCGACATCACAGCGCTGGAGTACGTTAATGTGAGCGCTGGGCAAGGGCGGGGGTGGGTGGGGTGGGGGTCTGGGCAACCTGCTCCGTCTGGTGGTTTTATGTGTTGGTGCGATTCCCGGTGCTTGGGATGGCCAAAGCCGCCCCAAGTGGCGCCTTGTTTTGCAATGCTGAGGTTTGAGTGCCGACTCCATTCTCCAAGCTACCTGACACATCTCTGGGCCCTGCTGCCCGCCTTTTGTGACTGTCAGGGCATCATCAAGCACCTGCGCAAGGTGCTAGGGCGCCACCCACCCCCCGCACCCACCGAGGCCGCCATCCGCTTGGTGGAGGCGGTGGGCAAGCTGCAGAACTTTGTGCACCGGTGAGAGCAAACCCCATCGTGGGGACACTGGGCTTGGGATGAGTTTGCAGATTGCCTGCCGACCTGTACTGATCCGTGCTGTCCACGCAAGTGACGTGCGTGAGCAGCTGCCTTGCCTGCCTTGGTTTGTCACCCTTCTCCCCGCCCCGCGTCTGAACACGCCCCCAACCCCCAAACCCCGCTTGCATGCCTGCCGCAGGCACAAGTATGCCGAGGCCAACAGCCGTTTAAACAACCGCGACATCTTTGGCCGCTTTGTGCTGGAGTGGGTCAACAGCAGCGCGGCGCAGCTCAGCCTGCGCTGCAGGCGCTTGGAGCAGGGTGCAGCGGGGCAGCATGGCTGGCAGGAGTTTGCCACAGACGGTGAGCACGGTAGCCACTCGTGCTACAGGACGGAGCACAGTTTTTTGCTGGTGTGCTTGCCAGTCACGACTTGGCACCACAGCCACCTTGTCGGAGTCGCAAGCGTGTTGCTTGCCACTGTTGCTCCCTATGCGACCCCGCTCTTTGTTGAACTGCAACTCACCTTGCATTCCCTGGTGCTCTCCTGCTGCTGCTCAAATGTTGTGTGGTGCAGGCAAGAACAAGGTGGCCCACCTCGTGGAGGACATGCTGAATGCGGTACAGTCGGAGATGGGGCGGTACCAGCGCATCATCACGTACTGGCCCATGTACGGCCCGGACCTGGAGCGTGCTGTCACTGGGGCGCTGCGGGAGGCCACAATGGGGGTGTCGCGGCAGTGCGGCCTGGTGCAGATCAAGGTGGGGCGCTGCATGGCTGCAAGGGGGGTGAATAACTGGCTGCGCTGCGGGGTTGGCCAGGAGCGTGTGTGCATTGAGTTGTGCTGGACTCCATGGTGATGCCGTACCTGGCCATGCTGCTGTGCTGGCAGCTTATCTAAAGGCCGCGCCATGTTGCCTTTGTATGCCCGCTGCTTTGGCCTAGCGCAGGAGGGCGGTCAGTCGCCGGAGCCGCTGGCCATCCAGCCCTACCGGGCCCAGCAGCGGCCGGGTGGCAGCGAGGCGGCCCAGCGTGCAGGACGTGCTGCCTGGCGCTGGGTGCAGCAGGCGGATGCAGATCGCGCGGTGGTGCCAGCCACCTACCGCGGCGCCCCCATGGTGCTGCAGCAGGGCATCAACCCCAACCAGGCGCTGCTGCTCAACAGCCTGCGCCGCCTGCTGGCGGTGTCGCCCCAGATGGAGCAGGAGCTTAAGCGCTGGTGCGCTGAGCCGCTGGCAGACTCACTGGCGGCGGGGCTCCGCGGGGCAACGGCAGCCAACGGCACGGCGCAGGAGCGGGGCGGCCCTGGTTCAACCGACCGGCGTCTGCAGCGTGAGGCGCCCAACCTGGGTGCCCAGTTTGCGCAGCTGGTGAAGGAGCTGCGCAGCGAGTACTTTGCCGCTATCACGCTGTGCGCTGAGCGCCTGGCGGCTGAGCTGGCCAAGATGCCCGCCACCTCCGTGGTGCAGCTGCTGCGCAGGGACGGGGTCTACGCATCCACAAACCAACTGTCGGCAGCGGTGAGCCAATCGGAAAGGGGGTAGCTGTGGCCTCAACATGCGTGCTTGGTCTGCCTGACTGGCTGGTTGCGTCTACGTGCAAGCAGTGCTGATGGGACGCATTGCACATCCCGTAAGGCACAGCACTGGAGTGGGGGTGCCCCCTCCCCTCCCTCCCTTTTCCCTCCCGTGACCTTCGCTGCCCCTTGTCAGTGCCTGACCTCACCTGACCCGACTCGGCCCCCATTGAGCGTGCCCGCAGCTGATGCACATCATGGAGGAGGTTGAGAAGCTGCTGCACTGGCTGAGCAACGTGCTGGACAACCGCGTGTTTGTGGCGCTGACGCGCGGCCTGTGGGACCTCACCTCCAAGGACGTGCTGGATTACACCGAGGACCTGAGGGAGGGGCGCGGAGGGCAGAGGGTGCGTGCCTCACTTACTGCCTGCACATGGGGATGGGCGGGCTGGTGCACAAGGGTGTGGGTGCGTCGCGTGGGTTGGTGGTGGTGGTGTGGGTGGGGGGGGGGGCGAACGGGGGTGTGAGGTGCCTGATGTATTTGTCGCATCTGGGTGCTGGCAGTGCAGGGTGCTGCAGCAGGTGGCGGGGGTGTGCGTGGATTGGACTGGTACCATTGGGGTGCCGGTGCTGTCAAAGCCGCATACTACAGTGGGCACCAGCACTTGGTGTATCTAGCATTGCCAGCACAGGCTGGGCAACGAGGTTCAACGCCCACCCTGCCTTGCTCGCGCCTGGGCCTGCAGGATGCGTGGCGTGGGCGTCAGAGCGCCGCCACCACCCTGGCCCACATGGACAGCTTCTTCAAGACCGTGCTCACCAGCTCCATGGGCAACGACCTGCAGGTGGGGTGGGGAGCGCTGGATGGGTGGGTGGGTGGGCTGGCTGGGAGGACGGTAGAGATAGAGGTGGTGGTGGTGTTGAAGAGGCCTGAGCTTGTCAGCAGGCTGCAGCAACTAATCTCTCTCAAGCTCACACAACGGCCCATCTGTAGTCACCACCCACCCACCTGCCCACCCACCTTCTTCTACCCGCAGAACAAGGACCTGGCGCTGCCGCAGCACTCTGACCGCGCCCACAAGTTGCTGGCAGACAACGACACAACCGTGCACATGTCGTACGACGTGAGTGGGAGGAGGGCAGGCCTGGGGTTTACTTTAGAGGCTAAGAACAGGCCGCAAACTGGGCACAAGCGGCACTTGATTGCTGGCTGTTGCAGTGCCTGCCTGCCTGCTGTGATTCCTTGCTGCTGTGTGGTGAACCGGAGATGAGTTCTGTTGTGTGCATGGGGTGAGCGACATGCCATGCTGCATCCCGTGTCGCCCTGTTGATTGCAGGTGTACTAGGGGGGCGAGGCTGGCTTGGGGTAATAGGCAGGCAGACAGGCAGACATAAACCTCCCAGAATTTGCACCGCTATACAACAGGTTGACTAGGACAGGCCCACATGCATTGACCACTTGCTTCTCTGCCCTGACTGGCGCATTTTCATGGCTGCGCCGACATGAGTGCCATTCTCTGCTGTTGCTTTGTGTCCCACCAATTTGAACCACTGTTGCTCTACAGCCATGTATGAAGCCAATGCGTAAGCATGCGCTGTAAAAAACACAAGGCAACTACAGTATAGCAGTGCTGCCAAATGCTGGAAGCAGGCCTTAATCAAATGAGTTAGCAAGCAAAGCCTAAGAATGGAGCATACAAGCGGGCCACCAAAACACTGGGAAGCACACGAGAGACCCACTAGCAAGCACGCACAAGGCACGCATCACCCGACTGGTCCAGGCTGCGGAGGATGCGGTTGCTGCTGAGGCTGCTGCTGTGACTGCTGAGGCTGCTGCTGCTGGGGCTGTCCCTGCTGATGTGGGGGCTGTGGTTGCTGCTGCTGCTGGTGCGGCAGGCGCCCACAGTCCTCATTGTATAGCGGCAGCTGCAGCGCCTCATCAATGTACTGCAGCAGCTCCTCCTCCTCAATCTTGTCCTGCACCCACACTGGCTTACAGAAACTACTGGACAGCTTGGGGGACAACACCTGAACAAGAGTCTTCTCACAGGAACCGGCACAGGAGGTGACGCGGACGAGTGGGTGCACAGGCAGGACAGGGCAAGCCAGGTTGCATGCATAAAACTGCCTATTGTCACAGCAAGGCACAATGATTGCTACCGGGGGGTGGCATCCCCTCACGGCGCACATTCCAACGGAGTGATCATGCACACGCATCGAAGCAGGCATCAAAGCAAGTACCAAGCAGGCAGGAAACCCTGCTGCCACCCTACCACACGCTTACCTGTATGCTGCGCCACACCGACTCAAACACGTGGTAAGCATTGGCCAGGTCCTTGTCCTTGCGTTCACGCATGAAGATCCACACCTGCAGCAAGGCAGCAGGCAGGAATGGGGCGGAGCGCAGGACAACAGTACACTCATACATGACCGCTCAGCAGCTGGCAGGGAACTGATGATGGCGGTGGGCACGAAAACGGCGCATACATCCCTGCCCAGCCAGCCACCTGCCCATGCATGCGCCCACCTGTGCCTCAGGGTCCCAGGAGCACTCTATGATGTGCATGTCATAAATGGAGGGATCCACGCCTTCCGGGAACGCCACACGTGCGCCTGCAACGGCAAGGAACAAAGCCCGATTGAAGAGCGAGTGAGTGGGCATCTGATGGGCACGCCTGCGAGCGAAGCAGATGGGTGGGCTGTGCGGGGCCTCAACTCAGAGCCACTGCCACAACCCTCATGGGGCAGGCAGGGCTGCCAGGTAATGGCCACCACTGGTTGCTTTGGGCTACCTACGACTCCCTGCCGCGCCAGAGAATTGTCAGCAGCGGCACGGATTTGACTGGAGCCGGAACAAGCAGGAGACATGAGGACCCGCCAGGCTTTGATGATGCAGTAACACGCTGCCGGGGCGTGCAGGGCAGGCTGGCCGCAATTTCGTGCCATGTACTGGGGCTGCAGAGGCAGGACGCGGGGGCTGACCCGGCAGGGGTCGGTATCCACGGTGTGTCCCTGGTGGCGGCGGCTTGCGCGTCTCCAGCAGCTCCAGCAGCATCCCCTCCTGCGGGTGTATGCGCAGCCGGAAGTCCGCGCTGTTTAAGTTGGCGTACTTCCACTTGAGCAGCTCGTGGCAGGTGCCAGGCACGTACGGGTCCTGCACCACAGCAGGGGAGTGCGGTGGTGGTGGTGGTGAAGTATGCCATGAAACAGCTTAGCCCAGGGCAAAACATGCTGAAACAAATTAGCCCGCAGGCATGCAGAGGCGTATGGCGCCCTGGGCAGTGTGTAGCATGGGGGAGGCATGCATGCACCAGAGCAGTGGCTGTGCACCTGCGCCCCCTGGAATATGAGGCCATCAGTCTCGTGTGTCAGATTCTGAGAGAAGCCATACACCACCTTGCGTGCCTGCGCCAGCGGCCAGAAGTCCTTGCGCCGCACGCTGAAGGCCTCCTGTAAACACATTGTGAGTGCGGCGGTGCTGGTATGCTGGGTGGGTGGGTTTTGGTTGGGATGGGGCTGGGGGGGGGGTCGGCCCAGCTCAGAAGCGAAATAGACACAGCAGACTTCATCCTCACCACCTCTTGTAAGCGACACTGACAAGAGCCACTGCAATGTGCTTGTCAGTTAGATAATGATGATCACTCGAGCACTACTAGAGCACCCAGTTCTTTCAGTGGCATAGGTTCAGCTGCAGCGGTGGGAGCAATGGAGCAAATCGCAGCAGCACCACCACCACCATCTGCAGCCCAGCTCACTGCCGACTCACCTTCTCGTATTGGTAGGGGAACTGCCACTTGCCGCTGGCAATCTGGTGACGCTCCACCCTGCGCGGTTCAATCACAAACTCCTTTATCAACTTCCACCGCTCCTGCACAACAGGAAGGGCAGACCAGGGGCGCAACGATAGATAAGTAAGGGGGGGTTGGTGCCCAAGAGACATTGCTGCAAGCGAGCACAATAATGTGGGGCTGGGCGCCCCGGCAACCAGCCCTGCTGTACATTCTCAGGTCTATGCCTACCGCACAACCGATTTGCCAACCTGGCTCCCAAAACAGAACAGGTGAATTGCACTGCACCTTGGCTAGTTTGAACCCATCCCACTCCCCACATGATAACCATGACCTGGCAGGTGCAACGCCTCAACTACACACCATGCCCTGTGCCGCCCGCCTCCTGGTGGCACCCACCCACCTTCCAGGGCATGTGCACCACGGGCTGACCATTGAGCATGACCATGTCGTAGGCCAGGAAGCGGCGCAGCTTGCGGCCCTCCTCCAGAACCTCGTCCACAATCATCTCGCCGTCCAGCACGGTCTGCGGGATTTTGGGCATGGAGGGGGAGGCACGAGGACAGCTGGAGAAGGAAGGCCCCTTGCGACGCATACCCCAAAATCAACACAGTTCAACTGATGGGAGCAATTGAATGCTCACTTGAGGGCAACGGGGCTGCCCGTGCATGGCAAGGCATGGAACTGGTTTGAAGCGCAGGAATTGAATGCCCGTTAAGCGCCAGCATACAAAACTGGGCAGTTTTTTTGGGCATCCATGCAGGCACAGCCCGGCAGGCACGGGCAGGCAGGCAGGCACAGGCAGGCATGCATGCTCACCCAGTGGTGCATGGGCCCCACGGGCCCCTTGAGCTGCTGGCCGGGCTGGTGTGGTGTGGGCCACCGCATCTGCACGCGTGTGATGGAAAACTTTCGGTCCACCAGGTAGGTGCCCCAGCGCAGCAGGATCACCATGTAGCGTGTGCCGTCCGCCTTCCACGTCACCCTGCCGGTTGGGGAGGCAGGACGGCAGAGAAAGGAGGCATGTGAGGTAGCCAGTGGGATGGATGCAGCTTCTTGCAGTCACCAAGCTCAGCAGCACTCACCAACATTAGGCTGGGCAGTCAGTGAGCAGCATGATGGCAGGGCATGTGAGGCATGGCACTGTGTCAAGCAGGCTGATTGCACCACAGCAGCAGCAGCAGGCACCAGTAGGGCCGCTCCCTGAGCAGGCTGATGTTTGAGGCATCCAGGCTGACAGGCTGTGAGCCGGGCAGCCAGAGCCTGCGTCGGTTGTCGTCGGGTCCCAGTATTGCGTCCATCAGCCGCTGCTGCAGCATGTGAGCCTCAGGCACATCCACCTGCACCATCAGCGACACAGTGGACAGGGCTGTGGGCGGCCAGCAAACCATCGGAATCAGGCGGGATGGGGCTGTTGCCAGCCAGAAGAGGGGAACGCAGCATGCAACCCTGTGCAAGATTTGAGGGCAGCCACAACAGCCCACTAAAACACAGTGCCACTGCACCTCAGAACAATGCAGACTAGGGGGCACAGCCGCCCAACAAGCTGCTGCTGCAACCCAGCCATCTACCGAGCGTACTCCCCGGCCAATTACGCACGATTGTCCATCCACTCACCCCTTCCCCAATCCTGTCATCATGCTTGATTTCCTCCTCCTCATCCACCCCATCGTCCTGCACTTCCTCGTGCTCCGGCGAGTCCCCCGCCTTCCAGGGAGGCTGCTTGGGAAAGGGGAAGCCGCTGGGCAGCCGCTCGTGGTAGTACTTGAACAGCTCCCTGCACGCAAACCACATGTGCGCTGTCAACCAGCGTGGGACAGATGAGGACCAGAAGGGAATAGCAGGCAAATACTGCAGGAAACCACTGGAAGCCAGAGGCGGAGGCAGCAGCAGCTGGGCGGCTAAGCGTATGCGAATTATTGAGGCATCACATGAACTCCAGCCAGCCATGACGCTGGCTCACCCAAGCACATGTATGCAGGCAGCGCCCTGTTCCGGCCACACACTTGATGTAGTAGTGCTTGTAGATGCCCGGCGGGCGGTTCTTTGAGAATGCTTGGAGCGCCTTTGTGAGGTTGTAGTTCCTGACGCGGGCCAGGAAGGACACAATCATGTACCCGGTGCGGTTGAAGCCGTGTGTGCAGTGTATGAGCACCATGCCATGCGGGGACTGCTGCAGGTAGTTGTACACCTCCCAACACATGTCGCTCACGTTCTCAGGCTGTGGTGCCTGACCGCGGCCTTGGCAAGGAATCTGCAGGCGCACGGCCACCGCATTGCAAGGGGAAGTGACTAGGATGGGCAGGCATGCAATGCTGACCATAGGCATGTCCAGTGCATGCTCTTGTCAGGGTGCAGCAACTGGCGACATCACCAACAGTTCCGTGGAGCAAAGACCGAGCTGCTTATCAAAGGTAGCATTGTATCTATACTGACAGAAACCACAGGTCGTGCAACTCTGAATTCAGTAACAACAGCACACACATGTGCGCAATAGGACTGCCCAACCGGTTTGTCACCTGCAGCCCGGCTGCCCCCCCCCCGCCCCCCGCCCCCCGGCCTCGCCGAGGTTTGGCTTACCTTGATGTACTGCACCCCCAGTTCCTGCCAGCGCCGTGCGTCATAGTAGCGGGAGCTTTTTGTGAGGTCAATGACCAGCCCCACTTCAACCGGCACCTTGGCAAGCTCAGGCTGCGGCAGCTGGCCACCGGGCCCAGGCCGCGCGTCCGCTGGTGGCTGCACCCACACATCATGCGTCATGCCCTTCACCATGTCTCGCGCACGTGCCACCGCGTCATCAATTGTGAAGCGGCGGTGGGGCGCGATGAATCCCTCATAGCGAGCACCCAGCGGCACCTTCATAGGTATGAAGCGGTCCACAGGGCGCCCCATGCTGGGGCATTCTTGCCAGCCCCGTGGGATGCCCGAGTCGTCCATCTCATCGTCATTCTCATCCTGTGCCCCAGCCCCAGAAGCTTCCCCCTGCAGGCATGCAAGATGCTGGGCTGGCAAGCGGGAGAGGTGCGGGCGACAGATCGGCGCCGGCGGTGGCGTTCCACCAGCTGACATGAACGCGCTGTAGGCGGGTGATAACCTGGATGTGAGAACAACATCCCGACCTGCAGTTGCTCAAGCGCAGCCCGCTTGGCCTCCCCCTCCGCGGGCCCCTCGTGGGCTCGCTTTGGCATTAGCCCCACTCGCCCTCAAGAGGCTTTCATCCGAACTACAGGGTTTGGATCAAAATGGACAAGGTAAGACGAGAAACAACCAAAGAGGCACTGATCGAGCCTGCTGCTGGCAGTCGCTTTGTTGGTAAATCACCGTTTAAGCTGCACTGCTAGTGTTACTTGCACAGTGTTTCCAGGCTAACAAGGACTGGTGCCTGGGTGGATCCAGCTAGGACTTGACACAGCTGACGGAAACATATTGCAGAGCTTTCCTGAGGGTCCCAAGCTGATTGCTGCTGAGAGTGGGTCGTGCCTCCCACCGTCGTATCGCATGCATGTCATGCGTTGAACCGGGTTAAGTCGGGGGAGCACCGTGCTCGGTGTTAGGCATTAGAGCAATGGCCGGTCTTAACAAAAACGATCCGCGCACTGTCTTTGTGCGTGGCATTGATGCCAGCGTCACAAACGAGCAGCTGCAGGAGTATTTCAGCGAGATTGGGCCGGTGAAGAATGCTTTCTTGATCAGGCGGGGCAAAGATGGGCCGCACAGGGGCTTTGGCTTTGTGCAGTTCGCCCTGCAGGAGGACGCTGCCCGGGCGGCTGCTGAGCTGCAAGGGCAGGAGCTGGCAGGCAGGAAGCTCAAGGTATTTGCCACCCATGCTGGAGAATGCTATGGGAAAATATGTGGTGCAACTCATGCCGGGTTTCAAAGGCTGCTGCAGCCACATATGCCTCATTTGGACAAGAGCAGCAAGTGAGGGTCTGCCTGCCTCTCTTCATGTATCTCGAAGAATCTCAGCCTCCTGCTCCTGCCCTGCTTGTTGTGTTTGTGTTGCAGGTGGAGGGTGCTGTAAAGAGGGCTCCATTGGAGGAACGAAAGAAGCGCAAGCAGGAGGCAGCACCAGGGCCAGCGCAGCAGCAGCAGCAGCAGCAGCAGCCAAAAGCAGGCACGGCGGAGGCAGTGGAGCAGCAGCCCGCTGCCAAGAAGCCCCGCTCCGTCAAGCCAGCCACCAGACCGGACGGCACGGCAGCAGCTGCGGCTGAGGGCAAGCACAAGTGGCTGCGGACAGTGGCGGTGGGAGGCTTGACGGCAGAGGCGGTGGACAGCGCTGTGCAGATGGCCAAGTCGGCTGGGGAGGTGGGTGTGTTGCTGTGGCCTGCCGGCAGCATTGTCAAGCAGTGGCTTGGCTCGCGTGCATCGAGCCCTATGTTGCAACCCTTCTGCTCTCTCTTTATCCACTAACAATCTGCCTTGCTGGCTGCTTGCAGGTTGAGGAGGTGATTCAGCCAATCCCAGACCACCTACTAGCACACTTTAAGCTTCAGCGGGATGGCTGTACTGGCGAGTCATTGCTGGCTGTATACAAGACGGTGAAGCAAGCCATGAATGCTGTGACCAAGCTGCATGGGCAGGCGGCTGCTGCTGGCGATGGAGCGGCGAGAAAGAGGAAGGGCGGCAGAGGAGTGGCACCTGGTCAGGCTGAGGCGGGATGCCGGGTGTGGGCCCGGCAGCTGTCTGGGGAGGGGATGCATCACAAGCGCTGGCGCCTCATAATCCGCAACCTGCCCTTCACGGTGAGGTCAATAACGTTATGGTTGTAGCCAGCTGCTGCCAAGCATTCGTATATGCTGGATGCCATGTGGTAAGCGGGCCTGCTCTTGCACTTGTTGCAGTATGGCAAGGGCCACACAAACACACTGCACAACGAAAGCTGTTCTTGGCAACTTCCACATCCGTGCCTGAGGCTAGGCCTTTAGCGTGACCGCTGGGATGGCGGCTTGCCCTGCCGTGCTGTTGCAGGCCAGTGAGGCTGAGCTGCGGCAGGCCTTTGAGCCTGCGGGGTTTTTGTGGGAGCTGACCGTGCCTCGCAGCGCCAGCGGGCGGGGCCGCGGCTTTGCCTTTGTGGGGTTCACCTGCAAGGCGCACGCAGAGCGCGGCATACGCCTGGTCAACGGTCAGGCAGTGGCGGGGCGTACTGTGGCAGTGGATTGGGCGCTGTCAAAAGCGCTGTATGGCAGTGCCTTACAGCAGGAGCAGCAGCTGGAGTGCGCACCTGGCGCTGCCGCCGAGGGGGAGCAGAAGCTGCAGCAGCTGGGCATTGATGGGCTGGACAGCGATTCTGAGGATGATGGTCCGCCTGCAAAGTTGGTGGGTTGGCTGCCTTCTCATGTGTTCATGCAGGCGGCCTTGCCGTCACACATCTGGAGTGCACAGCAGCCTGTGCTATCACAGGAGGGTGAAGTTGAGACTTCTGTTGATCTTGGTCCCCAGGGTGTGTTTGCATATATTATGGATGCTTGTCTGACTCATGTGGCCACGCTACTGCTACTGCAGGGTCATGAAGATGTGGAGGGCGAGGATGGTGCAGCTGCAGCGTTGGAGCCTGAGCAGGAGCGTCGCATGGTAGCCAGCGTGATTGACGGCATCCTGGAGACCAGCGATGATGAGGGTGCCGCAGGAGCGCCGGCAGATGGTTTGGAAGGGTCAGAGGAAGGGGCGTTTGACGAGGACTCCGGTGAAGAGCAGGGCGGCTGCAGTGGGCAGGAGGGGGAAGAGGAACAGGGGGAGGAGGAGGAGCATGAGGTGGAATTGGAAGAACGGGAGGAAGAGCAGCTGGCGGGGGCAGATGGTGCTGCCAATGCCGACCCATTTAGCCGCAAGCGGCTGCAAAAGAAAGCGGAGGAGGCGTCAACAGCAGCGGTGCTGCAGGACGGTGAGCAGTCACGGCAGCGTGACAAACCTGAGGAGGGCGCCACTGTGTTCATTCGTGGGCTGCCGCTGGATGTGAGCAAGGAGCAGGTGTTCTTGAAGATGAAGGTGCGTACACTTGCTGGTACTGCCCGGCACATGGCAGCGCAATATTGGCAGCCAACTTTGTCAATGCCAATAAAAGCGGGTGAACTAGCGGTCGATGGTAGGCCAGCCATGCCACCAGCACCTGGCACCGCATCGGGCCCGCATCGTGCACTCGTCTATTGTTGCTCAGCGTTGCATTGGAGCTGTGCGTGTCCAGTCTGCTGACAGTGCCTGCTGTTCAATGCCACACCCCCCCTTCTTCTCATGCAGGCCTTTGGGCCTGTGCGGTCCTGCCGGCTAGTGGTGGACAAGGAGTCCGGCAAGCTCAAGGGCACTGCCTTTGTGGACTATTACAAGCGAGCCTCCGCGCAGGCAGCAGCCGATGCGTGCGCCAAGGGCAGGTGGGGGGCTGGTGCTGGCTGATTGCAGTTTCGTGAGGAAATATCACAACTTGTTTTGTCAGTGCATGATACCCCCATAGCTAGGCTGAGGCTCTTTCCCCATGCACTGCAGCTTTGCTAGCAAGTCAAAGTGAACTCTGTTGTAGGGCATTGTATCTTCCTTCACGCTTCTTATCCTTGCTACAGGCGCAAGGACGGCCCGGGGGTTGTGATTGCGGGGCGTGTGGCTGATGTTGACCTGGCGCTGGGCCAGCAGGATGTGCGTGCGCTGGCGGCGACAAAGGCGGCAGAGCGGGGCCCGCGCGACAACCGCCGCCTGGCTTTGGCCAAGGAGGGGCAAATTGAGGAGGGGTCGCCTGCCTGGGAGGACATGTCGGCAGGGGACCGCGCCAAGCGCAAGCGTGCCGCAGGTATGCGCCACCGCTGGGCACTAAGGATGGGCTGTTGTGCCGTTCCCCTTGAGCTGCTAAAGTTGCTTGGCGCCTGACCCACTGGTGCCCAGGTGATTCTGCCAAGCCTGCTGCACTCTTCCCTGCATGTAACCCTGCGCTCGCTGCCTGCTTGTTCCGCTCTGACTGTTCTCCCTCCCTGTGATCGCTGCTGTGCTGATACCCCCCGTTGCAGAGGAGAAGAAGCTGAAGCTGAAGAGCCCCAACTTTGTTGTCAGTGACACGCGGCTCAGTGTGCGCAACATCCCGCCCTCGTGGACCGAGAAGCAGCTGAAGCAGGCCTTCATCGCAGCGGTGAGCTGGCAGGCCGTGCAGCACCTGTGCACCTGCAGGATGGCAGGGTGGGACGCGGCTGTCGCCTGCCACCAGCTGAAGTTAGCCGTTGTTCATTCCACGTCCCTGCGTGTGATCGCTACACCGCTCTCACAGTCCCTGCCCTTCTGCCGCTCACCCACGCGCCGCTGTGCTGCTGCAGGTGAAGGAGCGCGCCAGCAAGGCACAGCCGCGTATGAGGCAGGTGAAGCTGCTGGTGGAGGAGGAGCGGCAGGGGGCGGACGGCGCACCACGCAGCAAGGGCATCGGGTTTGTGGAGTTCACGGAGCACGAGCACGCGCTTTGTGCGCTGCGCCAGCTCAACAACAACCCCACCACCTTCACTAAGGTGCCGCGCCGCAGCTGTGCTTGCTGCTTGCTATGCCTGGCCAGCAGCCTGGCTGGCAGTGCGTCAGAGCCAGCAGCTTGTTTGCCTTCGCAAACTGTCACGCTTGCACAGGATTAGACAAGAACCAGCCAATGCCGCAAATAGCTTTCCATCTTTGCAAACACCCGTTAATCCTGTGCTCAGTTTGCATCCACCGGGGTGGGCGGGCGGGCTGTGCAGGATCGGCGGCCCATAGTGGAATTTGCCTTGGAAAATGTCAAGGCATTGAAGCTGCGTGAGGCTAAGTTGGCAAAGGCGAGGCAGCCGCGGGATCCCAGGCAGCAGCAGCAAGAAGACCAGCTGCAAGCAGCGGCTGAGGCAGGCCCAAGTGAAGGTGTGCCGGGTGCAGGTGAAAGAGGGGGCAAGGAGCAGCGCGACGGTGCGGCAGATGGGGCTGAGGAGCCAGCTATTCAGAAGTCCAAGCGTCAGCTGCGCAAAGAGCGACGGCTGATGCTGAAGGAGCGCCGCAAGCAGCAGCAGCAGGCAGGTGGTGATGCGTCCGCTGATGCCGTGGCAGCAACCAATGCAACACAGGGTAATGCAGAGAAGAGCCGGTCGGCCAGGCGGCGGGAGCAACGCAAGCGAAAAGAGGGAGAGCAGGGTGCGCCTGTGGCAGCAGCAGCGCCCTTGGCACAGTTAGCAGCAGCCACTGCGAGCAAGCCTGCAAAGCCAGGTGCAGGCGGCAAGCAGCTGCAGCAGCACAAGCAGCCTCGTCATGGTGTAAACAGCAAGGTAGCCAAGGCAGCAGCCGTCTCACAGCAGGAGCAGCAGACGCAGCGGCGCAAGCGATCGGCAGATGAGCTGATTGACAAGCTTGCACAAGGGCCTGAAGGTGGGAGCAGGCCTCTGGACAAACGCATGCATCTGCCCTGTGCAGTGGCTTATCGAGGTGTAGCAAGTGCTGTGCTATCCTGATCGACCAAATGGATCATGTTCTCATTCCGCACTCTTGATCCCCTGGCTCCATTGTTCGTCGTGCAGGCGAGCTGCGTGCGAAGAGCAAGCGACGAAAGAAAGAGGATATGGACAGTGTGGATCAGCTGGCCAAGGCCTACATTAACAAGTACTTCTCCGACTCATCAGCAGCGGCAGCTGCAGGCAAGCCTGGTAGTAGAAGCAAGGGTGCCTCGGCCAGTGAGCGCTCGACATTGAAGCGGTGGTTTCAGTGACACTTCCCGCCAGCTGTATAACACTGTCGTGCAAACGATGGCTTTAAACACGTGGACCAGTAAATATGTATAGAATATTTACAACTTGTAAGGCCACACATCATCGCCCAAGTGCGGCAGGCATGCTGAGTCTGCCAGCTTGCCGCCGTCGTTTACATGAATAACCCAAGGTTGCGCATGCTCTCAACCCTCCCCAACGTGAGTCAGGCTAGTGTTACTCATGGCCTCCCTGTTTGTGGCGAAAATGAACGCGCAAATGGCAAGATCGGTTGCCGCTCAAGCGCACAAGTTGCTCCGCCCAGCGGGGCTCACTCCCTGGATCGCCACCGCGCAGGGCACCCAGCCTCAGCAGCGTCCGTCGTCCCAACAGCTGCGGGTACTCTCCACCGCTTCGCAGCCCTACTGGAACGACGACACCAAAACCCGAGTGAACGTTTATTCAGATTACACGATCTACAAGGTGCGATCACGAATCGTTGCTGAATGTGCAGAAGGCAGGAACACAACCTGCGGCATGACAGCGGCTAGTCCCACTGTATTCCCGCCGGTTTGCTTGGCTCACACGTCATGGAGCACAGCCTCGCCTTCTCATTTTGCCTGCAGGGAAAAGCGGCTATGGCAATCAAGGTCATCAAACCCAGCTGGGAGCGCATCAGCAGCGGTCTGAAAATCAATCGGGAGGGAACCGTGCTGCTTGAGTTTGCACCCAGCATCGGCACACAGCAGTACGACTGGGCCAAGAAAGAGGTATGTGGTGGGCATCACCTGAACCATCTGTGGTGGGGCGAAGTGACATATGTCATCGCTACGTGTCAACTACCAAGTTGGGAGCCAGCCTGCCGTGACGCAAAAGCAAGCGCGTCGTCTTGGTGCTGCAGACATTTGGGCTTAGTGCCCTAGAATGCGCAGCAGTCCTGTCCGCAGCAGATGGGCAGCAACCCTGGGAGGCGTACCATGACCCCAACAAGGGAGGCGCAGGGGAGGGCACCGTGTTCAAGAAGCTCAGGTCAGTGGCTCTTGGCTGGGTGGTGGAAGTTGGGAGTTTGGCTTGCCAGCCAATGCATGGGGCAATTGTTGTGGAGTTGATTGCCAGCGGGAACACTTGTGTGCTTTTGATGACCACAGCAGAAGTGTAGCCTGCCCTGAGGACGCGATTACCCCAACCGTCTGCCTGGCCCCGCCTTGCGCGGTCACTGCAGCATCCGTCCAGCCCCCGACAAGGGCTGGTTCTTCAGCCTGTCCTCCACTGCCAGCGGCAGCCAGGTCAACATCTCATGCAACGTCAGCGATGTGGAGCTGCGCCTAATCAAGACGGTGTTGGACGTGAGATTTAGCTTCGTCTCGCCTTCGGCAGCTGCGCTCGCTTTGGCTGGCTGATACATGTGCATCATTGCACGCACGTGATGCGGCACAGCTCTGAGCCAGACAATTGATGCGAATGGGTGCTGGAATGTATGCGCATTTCTGTGGTTGGGAATCCAGCGTCTCCAGTGCATCCCGAGGATACATCATGGCACTCAACGCCCAGTCTGATGGTGTCCCGCCTTGATCACCCGTCGTTTGCATGCAGTTCATGATTCCGCGCCTGCTGGGCTTTGACGAGCACTTTGCTGGTGAGCGTCGGGTGCTTACTGCTTGCTGGGTTGGACCCATGCAGTTGAACCTCAGCATTACTGGGGCACTGTTTCGAATACTTACTTGCTGACATGGTTGCCCATTCCGCAGGTGCTCCGTCGGTTGTGAACTCAGACGGTGCAGCGATGGCAGCACCAGCACAAGCTGCTCCCTTCTGAGGCTCGACATACTTGTCGGTGGTTCATAAGATTTGCTCACATGCCAGGCTTCCATTTTAGCTACAGCCCTTGCAGGTCCACCATCTTCCCTGTTGCTGCAAGAAGTTCAATCCAGCGGTTGCTTTGCGACAAAATGATGGCACTTGTATCGCCTGACTCGGCGACTCCTATGCCCTTGCTGTCGGCGCTGCATAAAAGAACGCCTTGTCAAAGAGACGAGACGAGATACGCGCCCATAAAGAGTGTCATAAACTTGTCCTGCCGTCTAAGCAGCAGGGGTACTGCTTCTGAGGTGTGCAGATCGCGTCATCCATCTTGCTATCGCTCTGCACATTCCCCGTCACATGCGAACCGCGTTGATTGCCACAAATCTGTTTCTTAATTGCCTTGGGCGCTCGTCAAAACAGAGGAAATCAGGAGGTGCACTGTCAACTTGCCGTTTGGTTGCACCCTTGACAAACCATCAGGCAAAACACCAGGAAAGACGTTGGACCAGCAAATAGCGCGTGCTGGTTTGCAGCTAGTTTCTGCAGTGCCAAGTAGCTGTGCCTCTTCACGGCCGCCTCTTGCCGGCCCGCCTGTTTGAACTCCTGGAGAACTCCGCACAGCCAGGAGTTCCGCAACAGCATTGTCAGCGCGGTGTTGGCTTCCCGCACAGCACTGCCAGCCCACCGCCCGGTGCCGCTGAGCTGCCAACCAATGCTGCACGGTTTGCCTGCAGGCCCGCCCAGGACAAGTGGCGTCTGAGGCACGACACGTGAAACCTGACATATTGCAGGTGAGTGTGAACTTTGGGTGGAATGCACTGCTGAATTGTTGGTTCAAGCCAAGGTTCAACAGGTTGGTGCGCGTGGGCCATGGCCCCGTAGGTGGCACCAATGGCGGCACCAAGATGGGACGATGTCGAGGCACAGAGGAAAGACACCACCGCCTGCCTGGCCCGCCCCCAGGGAGCCACTGCTACTCTGTCATTCCGTGAGTTGTCGGTGACGGTGGTTGATGCCAAGGGCAACGAGCGCAACATCTTGAAGAAAGTTGACGGCTACGTGAGTGGTTGGGAGGGTGGCCTTCACGGCATTGCAGGTCATGCAGTGCAAGCAGCCAATGCCAACCTGGGCTGACAGACTGAACCGCCAGACTTGCTATGTCCTTTCATTTCACTAACTGCCTTTGCCATTTTCAATTCCGCTGCCTGCCTTGCAGGTGGAGCCCAAGGACATGCTGGTGCGTGGGCTGGCTGCCGCCACATTGGGCTGGGCCAACATCACCCAGTGTACTATCCTGGCTGCATTGCCACTTAATGCTTTTGTTGTCCTTACGGCCATTGGACATCCTTCATGCAGTAGGCTTACCTTCCAGTCCCTGTTGCAACCTTGCTGAGCCTGCCGGTGCCTGCCCTCCACATGTCTCCCGTCCCTTGTGCGACAGGCAATAATGGGTCCATCTGGTTGCGGCAAGACCACCCTCTTGGATGCGCTAGCGTAAGCATGGCCTGATCGCGCAGGGTTTGCAGCAGCACTGAGCAGGGGATCCAAGACGCCACCTTACTCCCATCCAACTGCTGCCCCTGCTGCATGCAGCGGACGGCTGACCAAGAACGCCAAACACAGCGGCGAAATTCGCGTGAATGGCCACAAGTCGCGACTGTCCTACGGCAGGTGCGGTGGCACGCCTGCACGGACTGGAGGTGGTGCTGTTGGGCTGTGCACAATGCAATGTGGTGTTTGCACCGCAAACCTGCGTCAAATACAACCACTTCGGTTCCTCCTGGCCCTTGCACAGGAGTGCGTATGTGACTCAGGATGACGTGCTGATTGGCACACTGACGGTTTATGAGACAATCCTTTACTCAGCCAAGCTCAGGCTGCCTCAGGTGGTGGCAGTGCCAGTGCCAGTGGCCGCCACTTCCAACCACAACTCCCAGCCATGGGCGCCTACCTTTCCTCTGTGCTGCCTGGTCTACTGCACTGTCAATGCCTCCACAGCATGAACAGTGCTCACTTGCCTGCCCACCCACCCACTCGCCTTTCCATTCACCTGGGGGGTGCTTGCAGAGCATGGCCCAGAAGGAGAAGGACAGAATTGTGGATGAAGTGATTGCAGAGCTGGGCCTGGAGTCCTCGCGCGACACGTGAGTGAATGGGGGAAAGCGCCTCAGCCGCTGCTTTGAAGCAAGCCTGGCCACCAAGGAAAGGGTGCGATGCAGTTTCAGGTGTGTGAAAGTGCATAACCTTGCATTGGAAGGCAATGTAAGTGCCAACTGCAGCAACCACATCCTGTGCCTTTCTTGCCTTCTCCCTGCAGCTACATCGGCACCTGGCACCTGCGCGGCGTGAGCGGAGGCCAGCGTCGGCGTGTTAGCATTGGTTGCGAGCTGGTCACATATCCTTCACTCATCTTTCTGCAAGAGCCTGCTGCCTTGCGTCGTCATGAGTGCAATGCTTCCTGCACACTGTCCCCAGCATTGGTGGTTGGCCCCTGTGTCATGTCCCTGCCATTCAACATCCACATCTCTTCCACGTCCGGGCCGTGTGTGCAGGGATGAACCCACGAGCGGGCTTGATGCTGCTGCCGCTTACTACGTGATGGCAGCGGTGCGCCGCCTGGCTGAGGGCTGCCGCACCATCGTCAGGCAAGTGCTAGAGAATTCTGGAACTGACACACTTGCGCTCAATTGCGCTGGACTTGTCGTTTGCTACTTCCCCTGTCTCAGCAATGCCCGCCTCTGCTTTGCTGCACATCGGAGCAGATGGCCTTTGAGTGCACCACCCTGAGAGCGGACAATGCTTCAGCGCAACTATTGCCACACTGCCACTGCGTCCCCCCCCTCCGATTCCCTACCACCCCGCTCCCGTCCCTTCCCTGCCCGCAGTGTCATCCACCAGCCCTCCTCCGAGGTGTTTGCGCTGTTTGACAAGCTCTGCCTGCTATCGAATGGCCAGGTGGTATACTTTGGCGCCGCTTTTCTCGCAGTTAACTTCTTCGCTGAGGCGGGGCTGGCAGTGCCCACCAACCGCAACCCCGCCGACCATTTCTTGCATTGCATTAATCCGGATTTTGCTGATCAAGAAGATGTGGAGAAGGTGGGGCGGTGCCATGGGTTTGCCCATAGATTGTGACAGGCTGACTGTGTGGAGGGGAACCTGCTAGGGCGTTATTTCGCTGCCTGGTGCTGCGGTGTGCGTTTAACATGTTCGATGCGGTAGGCTGCCGCTAGTCCAGCCGACCAGTCCTTTGGTGGATCACGGTGGCATGTCAACCTCTCTATGGCTGCCTCCATGGAGTTGGGACTGAGGTCTGAGAAGCCGTGCGTCACCGCTGCTGTTTCTGCCCTGCTGCAGAACATATCCAAGCTGGTGGCCCAGTACGAGTCCTCACGCATTGCCACACACGTCAGAGACCATGTCAAGGTAGGTGGGTGGGCTCGGTGGGTTGTTACGTTGAGCAGGGAACAGGGGCATGTTGGTGAACAGGTTTTCCTTGTGGCAGCAGTCCTGCATTGCAGCTGCAAACCTTGTTAATCGCATCGTTCAGGTTCCGCCCCAAGGCGATGCAGTGCCCAGGGGAGCATCTGTCGCTCGTGCTTCAAAGAACGCTTCCCCCAAGCCGCACCGGGCACTTAACTGGAAAGTGTTGCGTGTTGTCTTGGCCTTGCTCTTGCTTTTTGCAGGAGCTGGAGTCCAGCCCTGGCGATGAGTATGTTGTTGAAGTTCAGCACCCCGGCTGGGCATACCAGACCTCCGTGCTCACCTACCGCACCTTTCTCAACAAGTGAGCCTGATATCCACGTTGCAGGCAGTGTTTGCAGCAGGCAGTTGTCTGTTGCGAACACATGCTGTTCCCAGCGCACCTGTATTGTACTCATGCGTGTGCTTTCATGCGCATCGTAACGCTTGCATCGTGCCCTCCCGTCAGCCTGACGCCAGCTGCATCTGGCCCTCCGTTTCAACCAACATGCACACTTATTGTAGTGCGCACACTCCTTACCCTCTCCTCTTCCCTGCAGCTTGCGCAATGTTGGCATTTTCTGGCTGCGTCTGGCCATGTAAGTTGCTGCATGGCATGCTGCAGGGGTCCTCAGCAGCCACAGACTGGGCTTCCATGTCGCATGGCTGGGTGCTTCCTGCCATGGTTAGCACCTTGCCTGCCTCTTGGCCATGTTCTCCTGCTTGTTCTGCTTGCCTAGCTTCCCTGTTGCTCGTGGGCTTACGGACAATCTGGCACCTCCTGTCCTGCCTGTTCTCTGCACAGGTATGTCATGCTGTGCCTCATGGTGGCTTTTGTCTACTTCCAGATGGGCAACTCATGGAAGGACGTGTACAGCCGTGCTGCCTTGCTGTTCTTTGTGGTGAGCTGCCAGCGCAGATCAAATCGCCTGGGAGAAGGGGGTGGGTG
>JAAMXP010000018.1:0-19818 GCA_019693395.1 Ettlia oleoabundans
CCCCACCACACACATGTTCCACACTGGAACCTCAACCCCCCCACGTGCGCCCACACACTTCTGCCTATTGTTCACTAATCCCTTTCTCCAGGAGCGTGAGCGCCAGCGCGAGTTGGAGCTCATCAAGCAGCAGTACCTGGGTGGCGAAAAGCAAAAGAAGAAGATCCTTAAGGCCACGGAGCGCATGAAGTTTGTGTTCGACTGGGACGCTGACGAGGACACGAGCAGGGACCTCAACCCTTTGTACCAAAACCTGCACGGTGCGCACGTTATGTTTGGAGAGGATGGGGGGTGTCCAGGGGTCTGTAAAGGAAGGCGAAGTGCGATCATCAGCAAGTGTATCAGGTCTAACATTTCGTAAACAGCTGCAGATTTGCTGGAATGGCCTCCACATATTGTCTGCACCTGCACACCTGTGCCCTGCCTGCAGAGGCCAACTTGCTGTTTGGGCGCGGCTTTCGTGCTGGCATCGACCGCCGCGAGCAGAAGAAGCTGGCGGCGGACAGTGAGGCAGAGATGCTGCGTCGTCAGCGCGAGCATGCTGGTGCGTTGGTTGGTCTTGCTGACCGTGCCAGCCTGTGCCGCTATGCCTGCGCAGTGCTGCACCAGCCACTGCTATTCAATTTCGTACTGTTCACCTGATCGTTGCTGGCTGCCTAACTGGCTGGTTCCTGCGTCCCTGCTTGTTGCAGGTGTGCGGGAGACGGCGGAGGACCGTGAACGCGACCGCCTGCGCCGCGACTATGCTGGTATGCATGTGCTTCTAGGCACTCCCAGCGCCACTTGAGAATGCCAGCCAGCATGCCTGCCTGCCTCCCTGACTGCTGCTTGCCTTCTCGAATGGTTGTTGATAGCTACACACTTCGCCCTCACCTAGCACATGCGAGTCTGAATTTCCTTTGTGCACGTCTGGCTGACATGCATCATTTACCACCCACCCCCTGTCACTCTCACTGAGCCCACCCGTTCCCTCGTGTTTATGCAGACAAGTATGAGGGTGCTGACATGCGCGTAGACAGCCATTGGAGCGAGAAGAAACGGGAGGAGATGACGGACCGTGACTGGCGCATCTTCAGGTCAGACGCCAAACGGGCTGCTTGGTAGTAGCAGCCAAGATGGCAGCAGATGCGCCATCGTTCTCCTCTACTGCTGCTGCAGCTGCCGTCTGACCGTAATCAAACACTGGTTTAAACACTTGTTCCGGCCGTATATTTTATCGACTATCTTCACAAAGTAGTCCGCCCCGTTCACTTCTTGCTCCCCCTATTCATGCACTGAGTTGGCACAACCATATCAAACCACATTTTTTGGTACACCGCAGGGAAGACTTCAACATCAGCTACAAGGGCGTTAACCCCGCGCTGCCTATACGCAACTGGGAGGAGGCAAACCTGCCCAAGCCGCTGCGCAAGGTGACTGAACGGCCATCTCCAGATCCAGGGTGGAGGGGGATGTAACCGCACCCTTTCACCTGTGATCCGCAGGCTGCATGCAATGCGTGTAAGTTCCCCCCCTGCAGTCGTCCATTGGTCCAGCGTTTTAACTCAGCCACTTCACCTGTGGCTGGTTGTTGGTGCAGGCTGTCGAGCGTGCCGGCTACAAGAAACCATCCCCCATTCAGATGGCCGCCATCCCACTGGGCTTGCAGTTTAGAGACGTTATCGGCATTGCAGGTGAGCTGCCGCCTTTTGCCAAATACATTGGCATTTGCTGCAGCAGGTGAGCAGAAGGGGCATTGCGTGTTGCCGGCTGCGCCCTTGTGTTAGATGTCCTGCCAGCATAGCATGCGCACCCAGCCATCCTGCCTCCCTTGACCATATCCATCCCCGTCGGTGTGCTAAACTATTGCATGTGAATGTTCATCGGTCAGACATAATATGCTTGTCTGCACATAATATAATCGATCACTGTAACCCTTTCTCACCTTTCCCCTCACCTTTCCCCTCACCTTGTAGAGACTGGTTCGGGCAAGACCGCCGCCTTTGTGCTGCCCATGCTTGTGTACATTGAGAAGCAGCCCCCCATGCTGGGCAACCCAGAAATTGAGGCGGAGGGGCCGTATGCTGTGGTGCTGGCACCAACACGCGAGCTGGCGCAGCAGGTGAGGGACGCCATGCAGCCATGGCGCCGCCTTCCAACTCCCAATGCAACTTGCCTATCATACTTCCTCGCCCAAAGGTCCCTTCGTCCACCTCCTTGCCTCTCGCCTTTGCCTCCCCACCCTCATCGCCTTAACTTCAGATCAAGGTCTAAGAAAGGGAAATAAAAACTCAACCATTCAACACACATATATATTTTCCTCGTTCAGATTGAGGAGGAGGCACGCAACCTGGCCCATTTCACCGACTTCAGGGTGGTCAGCGTGGTGGGAGGGCAGTCGATTGAGGACCAGGGATTCGCATTGCGGTGGGTAGGGCTTTGAAGGGGTGGATGAGGGTCGCCAGAAAGTGTCTAAGCCCCGTAGGCATGTGATTAGTTGTGGTTTACTTAACAAGAAGCAGGAGGAGTCCTGATAAATGATGTCATGTGTGCTGACGCCCGCTGCTTCTTTGCCAGCCTGCTCTTTGAGGACTGCCCTTTCTCTCCTGCCCTCCTACGTATCGCCCCCTGGCTGTTTCCGCCCCGCTGCAGCAAGGGTTGCGAGATTGTGGTGGCCACGCCTGGCCGCCTGGTGGATTGCATCGAGCGCAGCTACGCAGGTTGGGATGGAATAGGAATGGTGCTTGATCACACGTTAAATGTATGTTGAAGGGAACGTCTGTGCCTCAACAGCTTGTGTCTCATATTGTGAGATGGAGTGGGTGTTTAAGTGGGTGAGAGCGGAAGGGGAGGGTGCTGGTAGGGGGGTGGGGAGGTTAAGGGCCCGGCGGCAAACAGGGCAGAAGCACAGTACCCTATCCTGCCGTTTATCAACCTCAGATGCCTCAGCTGCCCCGTGGACTGGCCAAGCGTACAATCAAGTTTTACCGCCTGTGAGTGCAGTTCTGAATCAGTGCAACTACGTGGTGCTGGATGAAGCAGACCGAATGATTGACCTGGGCTTTGAGCCACAGGCAAGTGACAGTGTCGGAATGACAGCAGGAGGAGATGAGGATCGGCGATAAGTGCCAGGATGCCTGTGCAACGCGTTTCACGCTGCGATCCTGTTGTGGCAGTGCCGAATAAAAATTTATGAGGTCAGAAGGACCTGTGTTGAGGCATGCACTGCCCGCTTTTATCAACAGCCCTGTCGGATGCTCCGTGGGTCCAGCTTGGCTTGTAGTTACAACCCCAGCAACTCCCAATGCGGCGCATTTGCAGGTGATGGGTGTGCTGGATGCCATGCCCTCGACCAACCTCAAGCCAGAAAATGAGGGTACGCGGGTGCTTCTTAGTGCATGCCAAATTGTGCGGAAATGAATAACGCTGCAGTACCGCTGGAGGTCAGGCACCCTGTGAAGCACAGGAGCCGCTCATGTTGCATCCACCCCACCACCCCCACCCGACCCGCACCCACCCCACTTTCCGGCCCGCCACACACATCACCCTGTGCAGATGAGGCTTTAGAATCCAACCGCATCTACCGCACCACCTATATGTTCTCGGCTACCATGCCCCCGGCAGTGGAGCGGCTGGCCAGGTGCGTGCCGTGTGGTGGGGGTGTAGTGGAGGTAGTAAGGGACATTGGTGTGGTGTGGCTGGGTGGGTCCCTGTCCACATCACCTATGGCCAGCCACATCACCTATGGCCAGCCTGTCCTGTGCAAACGTCTTAGTTCTGGTTGAGCTGCTTTCGAGTTGCAGGAAATATTTGCGGCGCCCTGTGGTAGTCACCATCGGCACGGCGGGCAAAGCCACAGACAACGTCACGCAGCGTGTCATTGTAAGCCAGCCAGCCCGCTTGCTGGAGCGTCCTCCTGCCTGCCAGCTAGCTTGTCTGTCTGGCTGCGCACTGCCTGTGCCTCTGCCAACGCTTGAACGCTGCTCTACGCACCAGCACACCCTGGGAGGTGCTCGCGTTAGAGCACTGGGCCCTGCGCTAGTCTGTCGGCGTCTGCCTGTATCCACTTGCTCATTGTTTCCCTCTTTCCTTAGCAACTTTTGGCCCGCTATTCCTCGCGTGCTGTCTGCAGATGGTGAAGGAGAATGAGAAGCCCCGTGCATTGGAGCAGGAGCTGAGCCTGATGGGAGACGACCAGCGCATCATCGTATTTGCAAACACAAAGAGCCAGGTGTGATGCAGTGTTGCTGCTGACGCTGCTTGGACGCCCTGTTGCTTGCTCTCTCTGTTGGCACAGCTCCCAGCGGATTGGTGGGCTAATGCTGCCATCATTTTGTCGACCTGCTGTGTCTTGCCAGGTTGTTTTATTTACACTGACGGGGACAGGCCTGTATAGAAGCATGGCCTTGGAACTCAGGGTTGCTTACCACAGTGATCAGCCCAGATGTACCCACTGCACCATGCAAGCTCCAACTGCCCCAGCTGCCTCAAAACGTACTGCACCAAGTATACCGCGGCTCCTCTGTTCTGCACTGCTTCTGCCCCCGCAGTGCGATGCTGTTGCAAAGCAGCTGGGCAACATGGACTATCGTGTTACCATGCTGCACGGAGGCAAGTCGCAGGACCAGCGTGAAGAGTCAATCAAGGTGAGTGGCATGTAGGTGATTAAGGTAGTGGGTGTTGCATGATCAACATGGGCTGTAGGCCGGTGCCAATGTGCCTGGCACATCCTACGGTGCTTTTACGTATGCCCGGAGCGCTGTCGCACACCTCCCCAACAGATGAGTAGGGAGGGATTTACCGCGACATTATGTCGCTGTCCCTGACAATCTGCTGTCCTCACCTGAGTTTCCCTTCAAATCAGGTTTCCCAACTGGTTCACACCGCAACCTGCTCTTGCTGCTGGCCTATCTCTATCAATTGTCATCTGTCGCTGCTCCGTCTTCATGCCTCACCCTCTGTCGTCTTGGCCTTCCCTAGCCATCTCCTTTCAATCCCGGAATGTATGATTGCCCTCCTTTTCAAGCACCAACAGTACATCCCGGTCCCTGTAGGGTTTCCGTGAGGACTTGTACAACGTGCTAGTGGCCACGGATGTGGCCGGCCGTGGCATAGATGTGCCCAACGTGGCACTTGTCATAAACTATGACATGGCAAACACAATAGAGCAGTACACGCACAGGTGAGGGGCTGATGGAGAAGGGCAGGGGTGGTTGTATGTGTGTGAATGGCCCCTGGTCTTGATTGCTCGCTCTTTATTGGGCTGGAGATACACATGTGAGTGTAACAGGGAGGCTTATGTGTGATTGCCCTTCTGCTCTTGTTTCTCGCAGGATCGGTCGTACCGGTCGCGCTGGGCGCAAGGGTGTTGCCCTCACCTTCCTCACCCTCAAGGACACAGGTGACATCTCTCCGTCTGCCAGCCTGTTGGTGTCACCTGTCTGCATTTTGACATTTTGGCTCGGCATTACTGGGGCTGTAGTTCATGTGGTGTTGCGCAGCTGCATGGCTAGCGTCTGATTTGAGATGCTTATTCTTCTACGAAAGGTCCAATGCTTTCGAGCTTCTTCTCTTTCGTATGCCATTCCATGTAGCATGCTCTTGCCAGTCCTGCAATTCCTACCTCTTTCCAACTCCCCGCTGCAGAGTTATTCTTCGACCTTAAAAAGTTTCTGGAAGAAAGCAAAGCAGCCGTGCCAAGCCAGTTGGCGCAGCACGAGGCATCGCGCCAGAAACCTGGTACCATTGGCAGCAGTCGCCCGTCTGTGCAGTTTGCCAAGAAGTAACCTGTGTGCTGGGTTTCTTGATGTTCCTCTGTGCAGTCTGGCAGCAAAGCCTGCCGCCATGCACAGCCACAAACACTTCTGCTTGATTTTGTCACACCTTCCATTCTCATGTTTATTAACCCTCGGCGAGTTTCATAGCTGCTAGTCTTCTGCATGCCTTCCGCCCCACCCACGCATGTCCACTTGGCCCATCAGGTTTGTTTGTCATGGTGCATCACAGCTACTGCTCCACTACGACCACCTAAATGCAGAGTTCACGCCTGCTGGGTCTGTTGCAAAGCTCTGACCGTGTAAATTTAGCATGCTCCAGCTGCTACAGCCGCATCCGGTGAAGCCAGCGCGTCCCGCTGGCGCCGTGGCAGTATGTGCTGGCAGCAGGGCAATACCGTCCGAAGAGTCTAACCCCTCGCGGCAAAATGTTCAGTCACCACTCTGTGCAGATGCAGTCGGCCACGCAATGGCACTGACGGCTGAGCGTCCGGCATCCTCTGACACTGTTTTGCGCATACCCGCCTTGCAGCAGAAATTTATTGTATCAACTTGTATTTGACATTCCTCTGCGTATTGCGGGCCACACAAAAATGAAGCCGCACTTAGTCACGGCAAATTTGCTGTCTGTGCTCGTGCTGGCTGTCCTACACCACTGCAGTGCGCAAATGGAGAGGTGAGAAAGCCATCCATTTGGTAAGAGCGGCCTGCCCCAGCCGGCGAGCTTGATGCAACCAGCCTGCCTGCCCCACTGCCTGCCTTTGAACTGGCGCCGCTGCACACGGTATTGGGCACAAAATGGCGGTGCCCGGTGGGTATACACCACGGTGATGTTCATGCTGCAGTCCTCTCAAGGGTAGGGGCCTACCTCGCTTGGAGACTGATAAGATATTTGTGTCTGTCTACCTGGACCGGCTGCTGGATGGTAACGCACGCAGCGCGGCTGTAGCTTGGCCGCTTGCCATGGCGGAGTTGGTGCCTATGCCTTTACAGCCAGCTTATTTGCTGATGGTCCATGCAGTCAACGAGGACAACTACCGCTGGGAAGCGGTGCACTTCTTTTACATCTCTTGGATAGATTACTCTGCCTACGAAGCAATGGAGAGTGAGTCAGCGTGCAGGATCCACGCAGCCAGGGACGCTTGCGCTGTTTGTCAATAGCCTAGGTCTTGTGCCAAGGTACACACTCATGACCTGCACTTTGCAACATTGTTATAGCCAAACTTACCCGTGCCTTTGCCTGCAGCCCAGTCGCTTCAGTTGCTGACAAACTCGTCCTTTGAATGCGAGTTCTACTGCAGCAATGTGTTTGAGGAAGTGCTGTAAGTAGCGCTGCCACTACAGTGTATGGCTCGGTTGTTCATTGATGCGGGCATGTAGCCTTGTTAGAGAAACATGCCAACTGGGAATCCTTCGCAAAGTTGTTGTGCAGGTGCTGCGACAACATTTACCTACCAAGCTTTTTCTTCAAGGCAAGCTTGCCATTCGCCCACTGCTTGCCAACCTGCCGCAGGGCAGCACTGACAGTGGCCGCCGCCATTTGCCTTCAATGCTGAGCAGAGAAACCAGGCCCTCTTAACCCACAGTCTCTGGTTGCACCCCTTGACCTCGTTTATGCAGAATGCCTATGGATTCCCCCAGGACCGTGAGATCATGTACAACCTGTATGCAGCTGATGATGGCAGCATGCTGTGGGAGGTCCGGGTGCACGGCATCTACTACCAGGTGGGATGGAGCCTCACAGAACGAGTGGAACCCATGGAAAGATATACAAGCAGTAAGGCGCCCGCAACGGTCACGGTTGCAGCTAGAGGACATTCCTTCTTGTGGCTAGGTGTATCCTACCTCCGCCTCGTGCTCGTTTGTCTGCTCCCTGCTTGCAGCCCATGGACTTCACCCACTTCCCCTTCGACAGCTTTGATCTGGCTCTGGAGCTGCGCTTCTATGACCCCACCCTCCTGGTGGACACCGACTTCCTCTATGGCACTAACCACTCGGGCGTAACTGTGGTGCCCTCCAGCGGGGGAAAGAAGGTGAGACAGAACTACATAGCGCCTTGGTGGCTGACAAATTGCCAAGGAGCGTGCACTGCAAGGCTCTAATTTTTGGGGTACTTGCAAGAGTATGGCAGAACATCGCTCATTCTCTCATTTGCAATTACAACAGTATTTAATTCACACCTGTCTCTGCCCGGCATGTCACCTCCATGCATTCAAGATCTACACTATTGGGCGTGGTGACGATGCCAGCTCTTGGGCGGTGATTGACTACTCGCTTGAAACCTACTCAGTCGATTTGGGCAGCTGGTTCAGCGAGTTTTCTGACCTCGGCTCCAACCCTGAGGACCCCATGCCCCTTGCGCCAGTCAATGTTGGAGGCCAGGAGGGCAGACTCGTGGACGAGGGCGGCAACCCAATAAACATATTCACGTGCGAAGGCTTGTAGGGAACCGTGCCTTGCACGTGGTTCTATGTTGGTTGGCTTAGTCGCCTTCGCACTGTCAGTCTTCCACAATCCAACGTTCCTCCGGATGCAGTGGCGTGAACGACCAGCTGCTGGCTGTGATGATAACTGTAGAGCGCTTCTGGAAGCCCTCCTTGATCAATGCTGTCCTCCCCGTCGTGCTGGTATTCACCCTGGGCATGATGACCTTCTTCACCAGTGCGTGTGGCCCCGTCTGCGTCGTAAATCTGTCATTCCTTGTTCCTTGGTCCTTCCTTCCTGCCTTCCTGCCTGCCTGTCTGCCTGCTTGCTGAAGTATATGGCATGGGGCATGGACTCATCAGCTGCTTCTGCCTGAGTACAGGCGAGAGCTCTTTGGATACAAGGTTGGAGATCTGTGTCACATTATTTCTGGCACTGACAGGTAACAAGGGCTAGCACATTGCCTGCCTCTTGGATTGCTGCCTGTTGTTGCATCATGCGCCGGCTTATCTCCTTGTTCCTGCAGCTGTCCAATTTGTGGTTGTTGGCAGAATACCAACTTCAAGGTGAGACATCTTGATTGCTTTGTTCGCACCCTGGAGTGCTTGAGCCAATGCCTGCCGGCGATGACAGTGCTGCCGAATCCCACTCCCCGCCGCAGTTGACAACCCTCCCGCCGTAACCCCTGCTTGCCCCTGGGTTGTCCGCAGCTATGTGGTGCCAACGCAACAGCTGGTGCTTGCAACATACATCTTTCTGTTCCTGTTGGCCTCGGAGAGCATTGCTGTATTCTACATCGTGACTCTTCATGAGAAGAAGCAGGAGGCTAGGGTGAGAGGGATGCATACCTTACGTAGCCAGCTGCCAAGCTCTTTGTTGCGTGTGCTGGCAGCTGCGCTCCCTGCCAGGTCAGTTGAGTAGGTCTGCTTGTTGACTGGAGCTTGCGCAGAGGCGGAACGAGGCATGGCGGCGGTACTGCAAGCTACGGGACCAGGGCAAGCTGAAGGGCGGCAAGAACCCCACCTTAGCCTCAGCAGCCAGCACAGCAGGGAATGCGGCGGATGCAGAGCAGCGTGCGATTGATACCGACGGTGATGAGGCAGCAGTAGCACCAGGGGCCAAGCAGCGCGGCGTCAGTTTCAGCTGCGGCACATGTTTTCACACACAGGAACAGGGGCAGGACCGTGCAGAGAATGGGGACACAGATGCACTGGCAACGCCAAATGGCAAGCAGAGCAGGAGACCCTTCGGCATGTTCTTCCACACACCAATGGTAGGACAGTTGGGATGATTGGCGAAAAGACCTTGCATTGTGTCAGCTTGTCACCTCTGCTGTGTGGTGCTTGTGGGCTGATAAGTGTTCACACACATATGCCTTGCTGAGTGAGCACTCCCAACTGACAGTGCTGTGTACCACCGCCGCTACCGCTGCAGAGAGCGCTGTCAGGGTCGCAGCACTCTGTGACCACTCTCAAGCAGATGACTGCTGACGAGGCGTTTGGGCAGTACGTGGGGCACTTGGTGAGGCTGACATGCCCTGAATTTTGTTCTCTGCCCTTCCAGCACAGACCATGCCTGCACGCATGCGCTTTGTGCTGGCCAGCTGCCATGCTGCTGAAGTGGAGTGAGATGACTGCCTGGCTTTCTACCTCAACCTGCAGGTGGACAACAGCTCTGCCGCCATCCTTGGCATTGGGTACAGCGTCACTGCCATCCTCATCTTCACCCTGCAAAGCGGCTGTAAGTCAACAACGTGGTATTGGAGGGGGATGCTGCTTGGGGCAGCCCCTCGCTCAATGTCTTGCAACGCAGACAGGCCGTTGGGAAGTGAACTGGACTTAACAGCCCCTGCCCTGCGTCAACATTCAACAGCCCCAGTTTTGGTCCTTGTCCCTTTATGCTGCAGACATAAACCTGTTCCCCGAGTGAGGGGCCGAGTGATGGCTCTGCTGCCATCAGGATTACCGCTTCGCCAGCATAATCCTGAACCTGGCTGGGTTGAAATCAACATTGCCTACATGCTTATCACCACAACGGCCGTGTTAGCATCAGTGTAACGCTGCCGCTGAAGCGGTAGATAGCCAAGCGACATACCCATGTGCAGGAAATCTGCAGCTGAGCAGCCATGCAGCCATGCAAACAAGCAACAGCCAACTCATACTCATGTCGACTGCAGGACGCCATGCCGAGTCATTTGTTGAAGGTGCTCATCTGCGCCGCTGCCTCGGTGCCGTACTTCCCACCCAGCGCATCCCGGCCAGAGTCACCTTCCTTCGCCGTGGTATCATCCATGCCTGCCTTGTTGGGGCCTGCATTTCGCACCCAGGGGCACACAGGTCGTAAGGCCGCCCCTGCCAGGTGCCAAGCCTATGTGTCAAGCCTCTGCTGCTTGCGCACTGGTGCGCTGGCTGATGCAACCATTAACAGCCAGTAGTGCTTTGCTGTCCTCGTCACTCACCCTGCTGGGCGGCCTCGGCTCCCAGGCGCTTAGCCTCACGCACCACATCCTCGCTGGTCTGGCCAGCGCGTGGGTCGGGGCTCATCTCCTCCGCTGCCTCCGTTCCATATCGACGGCCCAGCTTGTCCTGTCCCAGCTCAGCTTGCTTTGGGACTTGGTCTTCCTGCCAGAGGTGTACAGCTTGTGGCGGCGCTCGTCAGTGGGGGCTGCCTAGCAGCTGAACAGCGGACAATGCACCGCCTCTCCTCTGCTCCCAGAACGAAACCCAACAAGGCGTGGCACCCATTACCACAATCTACATACACCATGCTATTTGATTGAGCCTCGGCAGCTCTTCTAGGTTTGCTGCCAGAACCTTGGACTGACGGTGCCCTCTCACCATTGCGAGATGAGTGCGACGGTTGCTTCCCTGGGAATCCGATAACGTGGCTATTGCTGGAATATCGTTGCCTTACAACACTGACGTGTTGGCACCAAGCTTTTCAGACTTTGCTCCACCTGGCTTTCCTTTCCCTCGAACATTGGACAGGCTATTCCTCTCAACGTTCACAGCAAATGAAGGCATTCCTCAGTCGAGACTCAAAATTCAGCATATAAATGGTAGAGACAAGCGCGAAAAGCAAGCGGAAAAGGGTGAGCCCAACATACAGTTATTGCGGCAGCAAAGCCGTCACGCTTGACGCCTATGACTCCGGCGCTGCAAACGACGGTGCGTAATGAGCAATCCATACACTGTGGCTGCCCCTACACCCAGCATCAGCAGGCGATCCCGGGCCCGTGTCCCTCCTGTTAGCGGGTCGCCGCCTAGCATGATCTCCCCGCTGCTGCGCCGCCCGCTGCCCTTAACCCTCCAGGGTAGCAACCCGCCACTGCCGCTGTCGCTAGGCTGCAATAAGCTACGCAGGCTGTATGCCACGTCGCCGCCGCTGCTGCTGCCTTCCCGCGCCAGCACAAAGTGCCGCTGTGCGCCGGAACCATCCTCCGGGACTGTGAGGTTGATTGAGAAGGGCTTGTAGCCCTCCTTGCTCACAGTCACAGTATACCGCCCAGGTGCCAGGGGGCGGTAGTAGTCCCCAAAATTTTCGCGGGAGTAAGTCACCGTGGAGATGCCCGCAACTGCAACAAAGCAGGATAGAGCAGGCGTATGGGTGGGCACCAAACGTGCAAGCAGTGTTGGTTCTGAAGTGAGAGCCAAGCCATGCAACGCTGCATTTGGGCCTGGTAAATCCCAGTGAGCTGCATGAGCCACGCAATGCACCACCAATCTGAAGACTGCCCCGTCTGCCTGTGCACTTGCCGCATACCGGGCCGCCCGTGATGTGTGCTAACATAACCACCTGTGATGTTAGCACCACTCAGTGGCATCAGCTCCGCCCCTTTGGAGCCGCGCAGCTTGCCCTCCGCCTGCACGCTGCCCCACACGCTGCACAAGCAGCACAGCATAAGACAAAACTTGTGTCAGTGTCAGTGGGCAACAGCCACAGTGAATGTGAGGATGCACTACCTTGCGCCAACCCTGATTCGCAGGCCACCAACTGGCAGGCCACGCATGCAACACCCGTTGCAAGTCAAATAAACCTAGCGACAACCCAGCACAGCACGTTCGCTGCAGGGAACTGGGTACGCCTGCCACACAGGGTATCGTGGTGCGCCTCACGCATGCCGCACCCGCCGAATGTTGCCACCAGGGGAAAGGCCAACAGCGCGTCTCTGTTGTCCTCCCACAACTTGGCGAGCTCAGGCTCATCAGGCCATTTGCCTGGGCTGCATGGCAGGGTGTGGTAGGAGCCACAGCTAGCGGGTACAGCATCAACAACTGCTTTTGAAAGAGAATGTCACCCCCTCGAGATTTTGAGAGCTCAACCCGCCTTTTCCCCTCAACCAATTGCTACAGCCAGAGCCATTGCTATCAAGCTTCAAGCCCTCCTTCAGCCCACCCCCCACCTGAGCTCTAATGTGAGCTCCAGGCAGCGTCCCACCACATAGTTCCAGTCCTGCATGCTGCCGTAAATTGGGTACCAGTTGGCACCATTGGTAATGCCGCCGTTGGGGAACTCCTGCATACGGGGCAACGAGGGGGCCGGGGGTTGCATTGACTGCATGGGTTGCTGGAGTGGGTACGCAACAACTGCAGCCATGTGCAGCAATGAAACTGGCGGGCCACGCAAAGTTGTTGCTAGCCCAACGGCTCACACAATGTGATTGTGCGACCTACTGCCCCCACCCACATCATTGTCTGGGTTGGCCATGCGCTTATGCGTGGTGGCATAGAGAGTGGCCAAGTGTCGGAAGGTGGCGTCGTCCGGGCATGCTTCGTAGCGCGTGGAGTGGTCATCGGTGCCATCCCACGGGTAGTTGGCAACCAGCGCGCCCTGCAGGTGGTTGGTGGAGGAGGAGATGGCAGTGATAGCACTCAAATCGCAAACTATACACAGGTCTCTTCAGCGCATCCCTCATCTGGTGCTGCTAATGCATGTGTGGAGCATCACACAACATACGATGGCGATCTCCTCGGGAAATAAAAAAAAACATATCAACTGGCAAAGCAGCCCTCTTTTGCCCCTATTCACGGCAGTCACGCCTTTGCCCTAACGCCAAAAACAGGACCCTCCACCCACTTCATGCATGCTTGCGCCTGCCACAAAACCAGTGGCCAGGGTCCACTCCATCACGGCACGTGTCTCGGGCTGCTCTGCGCCGCTAGGCTCCATGTCGCGCGAGGAGAAGCGATCAGGAAAGTCGCGATTGAGGTCCATACCAGCACTGTAGCGCAGGTGAGAAACGGTGTATATGCATACCAGGGGCACGTAACATGGGCAAACAGGATATTTTTATTGAAGGAAGACAGCTCCCAACGCACACAGTGGCTGGAATTGCAACATGTAAGAGAGGCAGCCGAATGTTGAAAACGGATCAAGGGCAAGGCTATAGCTACTAGGCAGGGGATGCACGCATCAGCAGCTGGCTTGACAAAATGCATGGTAATGCCACCTCCCTGCTTTTTACCCACATTAGCCAGCCAGAAATGTGCATGCAATGACCCCAACACGCAGCGAGCGCGGCCAATGCAGCGCTTAAGCCTCCTCATTGACATCATGAAAAGGGCGTGATAAAAGGCAACCGCGCTCACGACGGCTACTGCAGTAAACTGCAGAGCACACCAACTCCAGCCAGCAATGGTCTTTGCACTCACTTATTGCCCCTTGCCCGCTGTTCGAAGCCGTCTGGGTTCATAGCGGGCATCAGCCAGAGGTGCATGCTTGACACGATGCGCTTGGCTCGTGGGTCGCTTTTGTAGTTAGAGCACAGCCACTCCGCTAGCGCCAACGTCAGCACACGCCCGGTGGGCTCATCGCCATGCACGCCCCCCACATACTTGACAGCTGGTTCCGCCTCGGCCTGCCCCGGCCGGTCGCTGATTTCAAGCACCCAGAGCGGCCTGCACAGCGGAGGACAGCGGCAGGTCAAAGCGGAACTGGTGCATGGACAGCAGCCTGACTTTTGAGGCTGTGCTCCAGTTTGTTGGCAGCTGCCAAGAAGCACTGCCTACAACACCCTCCACCGACACTGCCGCATGCCCCTCTACTTTGCAAGATGCAGGCCATGCTCTACTCAACCATGTCGGGCATCAAAGGGAAGAGGCATATCCTTGCCAGTGGGAAGCTGGTGCTGTTGCCAACCATCACCCACACCGCCTGAAGGCACACCTGTTCTCTGCGCTGGTGCCGATCTGGCTCAGCTTGGCTATGTTCTTGCATCGCTTTTCATAACTCTGCAGCCATTCTGTTAGCTCCTCGTTGTCCAGGTATCGCCGCAAGGCCAGCTGCACATAGTCGAGCGCTGCCGAACCGCCGCCCTGCGCCATTGGCTGGCTCTCATTCAGCAACCGCAACTCCACGGAGCTGCCCTTCTTCTTCTTCTTGCGTTTCAGAGCCGCTGTTTGCGCAGGCAGCCCGCTGCCCACTTCCATCAGGCACAGGATGCCCAGCAGCAGCAACAGCGCGGCCCGGAGGCGCGCCATTCGTGAGGGTGATTGGCCAAGCCCCCGCTCGAGCCCAGATCACAAAGGGAAAGCAGTCAGACAGGCACAAACGCAACGAACGGCGTTGCGAGATTGCGAATCTGTGCTGCAAACACAGTGAGCAACTGTCTGCAACTGGCAAGAGGGGTCCAGCTTTTGTCCTGTTGTCAACGCTGGCGCCACGTCCTCTCCCTAGTTTTCTCTCTCTCTCTGCTCGGGTGCAGGCATGCACACGCTTGCACATTGATAAGTGGCTTCTTAAAAACCCAGGACTGCCGATGGCCACGATGCCGCTTTGTGGCAACTCGCTGTGAGCCCTGAGGCTTGGCTGGGCAACTTTTGCTGCAGGCAGGATCACGCACGTATGCTTGGTCGGATTGCAACATGACATCTCGATCGCCTCGGGCTGCTCCCAAGCCGCACCACCGCCAGTGTCACCGCCACTGCCAGTTGGGTTGTGCAGAGCCACTTTGCCTCTTTGCCCTGCAGGCCAAGCCACTCTCAAGTCCCCTTTCATCCAAGTACAAAGTTTAGCACTGAAGTTTATAGGCTGTCGTAGGCATGCCTGCCAGGCCGGCCCCAATGGGGCCCGCACCTGCGCCCGGCTCCCTCCTGCCCCCAAATGAGAAGCTGGCCAGCCAAGAAGCATATTGCTTGAAGGGCCACGAAGGCCCTGTACTGGCAGTGCGGTTCAACTCCCAGGGCACCTACTGCCTGTCCGGTGGCAAGGTGCACATCGGCACATGCCACTATTGTGGCCGCAGATTGGTGCCGTCTCGCTCCACCTATCTGCGCCATCTGCCCAGGCCTACGGAAAGAATATGGTCTGAGAGTCGCACTGCCGCACTAGCAGTGGCCTCACAGCAATACCAATTGATGTTTCCTAAATGCCCACTGCCCTATCTGCTGGTTGCCACCTGCCACAGGACCGTACAGTGCGGCTGTGGAACCCTCACCGCGGCATACCCATCAAGGTCTACACCGGTCACGGCTACGATGTGCGTGATGTGGCGGTCGTCTCAGACAATAGCAAGTGAGCCACTCAATGCATGTTCCACTGCTTCTTTTCACAGACCTGTCGCCACGTTGGGGTTGCACTGGCACTATATCGGAGGACCGCATAAAGGCGGTTGCCTCTTGGCTTGCCGCCAGTGCAAGGTGCTTAAAGCTGTTGTCACCCCTCCCTGGTACTTCTGCAGGTTTGCCTCATGTGGCGGTGACCGCCAGGTGTTCTTGTGGGACGTTTCCACAGGAAACATAATCCGCAAGCTCCGCGGCCATGATGCCTACATCAACACAGTGCGCCGATAGCCTAGGTTTGCGCTTTGCGCTCGACATGGCTCTTGAAAAAACGTACATCCTTGCATGCAGGTGGCATGGGTTTTAAAAGGAGTCTCGAGATTTCTTTGGCTGCCAAGGCAGAGTTGCCTGCTGCAGATCTCTGTGCACCAATGTATAACCCTTGCCCTTTCCCCGCCTGCAGCTGTGCTTCAGCACTAACAATGACGTGCTGGTGAGCGGCGGATATGATGCTGCTGTCAAGGTGTGGGACTGCCGCTCCCGCTCTGTAGATGCTTTACAAGTGATGAAACCCTTTAAGGATTCCGTTACATCAGTGGCTGTCACAGAGCGGTGAGCGGAGCTTGAGCCCGTGCCCATGTTTGTTGCGCTCCTTGCGTGTCATGTGGTTGCCAAAGAGAGCTTACAAACAGAGCCACAGTCCCGGGAATGGCTTGCGCCTGTTGCAAATTGGCAGCACATTTCGTGCACGACCCATGCTACTCAAGACTTCTGTTGCTACGGCTGCAGCGCCGAGATCATTGCTGGCAGCGTAGATGGCAGCGTGCGGCGGTTTGACGTCCGCATGGGCCGTCTGTTCACTGATGAGCTACACCATCCTGTTACATGTGTCAAGGGTGCGTGGGAACCCCGCCACGCTGTATCTCACATGCCTGCTGTGGCCCTGCATGTTGCCAGTCCACCGGCCTACATGCCCCGCAGCATCCATCAAAACTAACCGTCAGGTACAGCCTGCACACTGGCTTTAATTGAAGTGTACACTACGCTACTGCATGTCTGTATGGTAGCGCTGCCGCTTGTGCTGGCACTAATCTGTAAACCAAGCTCTGCGCTCTGCCGCAGTCAGCCGTGACCACAACTGCGTGCTGGCGGCATGTATGGACGGCACCATTCGGCTGCTGGACAGGGCTGAGGGCGACCTGCTGGCCGAGTACACGGGTGGGTGGGTTTGCAGGGTGGTTTGAGCGGACACGTTCAAATACATGCGCTGTCATGTACTGCTGTCAGCGATATGGGTAGACTTCCAGCACCTGTGATTGAGCAGCGGCACCAAGCGTATGGTCTCCTTGCCCACGCAATCCGTTGAAGTTTGTGTTTCAGGTCACAAGCACAGCTCCTACAAGATGGACTGCTGCTTCACCCCATCTGATGCCTTTGTTATTGGCTCATCGGGTGCGCTGATATAGGTTTCTGTCTGGTTCCTGGAGCCGGCTGTAGAATTAGCTGGATCAGCTGCTGCCGCCAGTTCTCTTCGCCACTTGCAGGATCATCTACTCTTGTCCGCCGGTTGTTGTGTGCCGTGATGCTGTTGTATTCTGCTTATGCTTATGCTGCGCGCAGAGGATGGGCGGGTGTTTTACTGGGAGCTGGTGGAGGCAGAGCTGGTGCACAGCTTCCAGGCGCATGCTGACGTCATCTGCAGCCTGGCAGTGCACCCCAAGGGCGAGTGCCTGCTCACCTCGTCTGTGGATGGCACGCTCAAGGTCTGGACCTGAGGTGGACCTAAGGTGGACCTAAGGTGGACCTAGCACTGCTGCCCGCCATGCCAGTACCCATTGTTGCGGGTAGCAGCACTGTGTCTCACCCTTTCCTTAAGAATGCTCACTAAACATTATATCTCAATCGTTGCTACAAATGCGAGTAAAACTACTGCCAACAGCATCGTAATCGAACCAAATTGAAAAGGCTGGGGCCGCCGCTACTTTGCGCCAGCTCTTTCGCCAGCACCATGCCGCTCAACTTGCATCTGTTTTGGAGCTGATGCTCCCGGTCAGGCTGCCCGGCATGGTTGTAGCAGCAGTCATACAAGTCCAGTAGCCCTCCGCAACCGCCCAACCGGCTGCTTGTGGCAGTGTCAGTTACGCGGCCTCAACTTCCTCGAGTGACCTGGCGAGCCTAACTGTCGAACTGACGGTTCGAAAAGCGCAGGAGATCCAACGATCTACTGTTTGTCGCTTATTTCTACACTGGTTTACCTTAATTCTACGCTGCAATACGGCGCCGAGCGCCCGCTAACCACATAAAGAAACTGCTGGTTTGTTGATGGCCTTGGAGCGCGTCCTGACGGCTTAGGGAGTGGAAGCGACCGGTTAGCATAATGGCTGGCTCCCGCAGCACGCGGGCTGCCGGGCTGTTGTGCCTGCTCATGGCCTTGGCAGGCGTTCACGCCCAAACCGTGCTGACCGGTGAGCTTGACCCGTAGATCACTAGATACTACCATGGCTTTCCGTATCGGCGGGAGAGCAAGGCATGTAGAATGTGATGGATACAGCGGACTGCGCCGGCATTCCACCGCCGCTCTTCACCGCCATCTTTGGGTCTGGCAGTTGTCCGCCTGTTTATGCCCATGTCCGCTGTGTTTCTCCGTTTTGAACTCAGATATAACCAACAGAACCGCCGATGCCTCGTCTATTGATGAGTTTTGGCTGCCGTGTGGCAAGACAACACCGTGCCAGGATGCCAGCGCCTGTTGCGCCATTTGGGTGAGCATTGCGGGGTGCTGCAACGCACTCGTGCGACTTACAGTTGGCAATGCTGGTTTGCAGATTGGCTTAACGCCCTACCAAGGCTTATCGTTGTTAAGTATGGCATGTGTCTGTAGCAATTCCATGCTTTGACCCGTGTTGACCACCGCTGCGTGTGTTTCTTGGGCTTCCAACTCAACTCTCTTCAGGGTGTTTGTGGCTACACGGAGAGGTTCTGCGGGGAGCATTGCCTCAGCGGCGCCTGCTTTGGCGGTAACAACTCGCCATCACCGGCTGTCGAGAATGTTACGCCGCATGAAGACAATGTGCCGCCGACCACGAACCCCAATGAGTTCAAGGGTGAGAAGAAGCCTTGGTCAGTTGTGCAGGCATCCTGCTGCTGGTTTGCCATCTATGAAGGCTGACTGACACAAGTCTGGTCGGGTGCTGCTGCTGCTGCCCTACCTCGCTACAGACTCGCTGCTGAGTGTTAAGGAGGGTGAGGTGGCGCTGGCTGGATGCTCAAATCCTGGCTGGATCATTACCCGTGTTGAGAATGCTATCTACGGAAACGTGGAGGCCCAATGCAACTCCTCACTCAGCTACTGGTGAGGGTGCTGCTCTGCCAGGTGTTGTCTTGACTGCATGATGGTGTTAGGTGCTGCCGTCATGTGCCAGATGACCTTGTGGCAGCTGCTGCATAATTGGGTGCCGGTGTATGGCAGGGATGATTGGCTGGTTGCAGAGCATAGTGCCTAATCAGCTGATGAACTGCTGCCATTCACTTGCATTTAGCTGCTGCTTGGCACACATATTTTCAATGATGAGATTTATTGATACATTGCGCCGCCTGCTTCAGGATCACGTCATCTGCATGTGTGGGGCAGACGGCTTGCATGGTGCCTGCTGTGAATGCTGTTTTCGATGATTCTTGCCCCTTCATCCTGAAGAGTCTGCAGTTTGGCTACAGGTGCGTGAATGGAGCCAACAGTGTGTGTTATCAAAGGGAAAGCGATGTAGGGGTGTTTTGCTTGCATTAAGTCCTGCCCAGTACACTTGCGGATCCCTGGTAGCTGACAGCTCAACCTCCCTGCCCACCTGTGTCAACTGCATACAGGTGTCAGCCGTTGCAAGACTTGCCAACAAACAGGTGGGTCCTGATGTCTGATGTGTGGCCGCACCTGTTGCAGATGCTCTCAAGGTGTCAGCACGTCAACACGGAGGCTTGTGCATTTAATAACCCATCTCCTGCTCCCCTGCCTGCAGCCCCAGCCCTGAAGCGCCACTGCCACCCCCTCTGCCAGCAGAGTCCACCGACCCGTCCGTCCTGCCTGATCTTCCCACCTTGAGCCCGCCACCCCCTAGCCCTCAGTCCCCTTCCCCGCCACCCCCTAGCCC
>JAAMXP010000020.1:0-12607 GCA_019693395.1 Ettlia oleoabundans
GGTTTGCAGCTTTGCTCGGCAATGCAAATGCAGCAAGGCACCGCTGCTGATGCTCCCTAGCTGCTCTTACGGCCCCAGCTGCCAGCGGGGGGAGGGGCCAGGTTTGCAGCTTTGCTCAACAATGCAAATGCAGCAAGGCGCCGCTGCTGCTCCCGCACTGCCCCACCGCCGCAGCAGCCAGGGAGGCGGGAGCAGCTTGGCCACCTATCTAACATTAGCGCGGCCCGCTCGAACAGTTCACATCCCAGTCCTAGTTGATGCAAGGGCTTTCTGTGGGTAACAACGGTTGATAGTGACGGTTTGTCCACGGCATGCTTAGGAGATGTTTTGGCAGGCATTAAGCGCCACGTGTCTATCAAAGCTGTCCGGATGTCATTGCGCACCGCGGCGGCTCCTCTGCAACCAGCTGATATCAAGGAACGATCGGCGCAGCTAACGCTGTGCCCAGGGCGAAGCCACAAAAACCCTGCTCCTGACCGTTGCTAGGGCGTGCCCCCTACACCGGAAGGTTTCGGAGCGGGCATGGGGGTGGCAGATGAGCCAAGGCCGCCAGGCCGGGAGTACGTGCACCGGGAGTTCGACTTGGGTGAGCGGGCGTTCACCAACACAGTCCAGGCCAGAAACGCATCTAGCCCTGAAGATAGTACAGCACATTCCCCAGGACTAGCATACATTCCTCTGTCCCTGCCGCCCCAGTCGCCCCTTGCCACTGCCGGTCCGCCGGAGTCCCGCTTCCTCTGCTGGGGGTGTTGCTGCTGTGTTTTGGCTGACGTATCAATATCGCTGCGTATGCCACAACAGCCCTGCCGCCGCTTCACAAGCGCCGTATCTCTTCATCCCCTCCCCTGGTGATTGCAGGGTTTAATGCGACTGCGATGCTGCCGTACCTGCACCGCAACAGCCTGTTCAGCGTGGAGGGCGGCACCACAACCTCGGTGGTGGATGTGGAGGAGCTGATTGCTGCAGCCAAAGACGAGCTGCGACGGGCACGGCACGCTGAAAGAATGCCATCGTAAGTGCATGACGAAAAGCCCTGCCCCCGGCGCTGGCTACCGCCTTTGGCAACAAAGGATTTTCTCCAGTTGCAGGCCACCCGCATCACGGATGCACGATGCATGCCCCCTCTTCCTCCTATCATGGCTGCAGTAAGGCCAAGGCAGATCTTGCAGGCAAGGTTTGGGACTCCAGTGCGGTGGATGGAGCACCCGGCTTTGCCGACAGGCTGGCACAGCTGTACAAAGAAGCTGGCGCACGACGACCAGAGGTGACGGTTGAGTACCGTGATCTGAGCGTGGAAGTAGATGCGCTGGTGGGAGCCGGCAGCATCCCCTCCCTCAGCAACACCTTTGAGAACCTGGTCAAGAAAGTGACGCTCCAGGTGCGGTGCAGCAGCACTGGGGCGCAGTGGGCAGCAGGCGTGGTGATGCAGCGCCGGCGATGCCTGCCATAACTTGTCACAGACATGCCTGCCTGTGACAGGTGGCACCTGCATGTGCCTCACCCGCTAGCAGGAGCGTAGTGGGTAGCAGAAGTGGCACCTGCCTGCCTGCCTGCAAGCATATCACTCCCCGGGTGCCATTCTTCTTGGACTCCGCGTGTTGCAGGGTGGCCTCAAGACAGCCAACTACAAGATCCTGAAGAACATGAGCGGTGCACTACGTCCCGGCACAACCACCCTGCTGCTGGGGCCCCCAGGCTCCGGCAAGTCTGTGTTCATGCAAGTGCTCAGCGGCCGGCTGCAGAGCGACGCCAAAGTCCGGGTGCGCCGCCGTTTGGCTCAACTGTGTTTACCCTGCTGCCCGCCCGAGCATTCCGAACCCCACCAGCTGGCTGATGCTTCTGCTTGATCTGAGTCAATAGTAATGCGCTTCTACACCTCACCCCAGTCAGTCCCTCACAGCTATCTCTCACTTGTTGTCCGATCTCATCACTAGGCAGCTCTCCCTCGTACACCCGCAGGGGCCGCCCCGCCACCACCACCACCCCACCCCAACTCCACCACCCCTACCCCCCGTTTGCAGACGAGCGGCACCATCAAGTACAACGGCAAGACCAGCAGCGAGTTTGTGCTGCACCGCACCGTGGCCTACGGTGAGCATTCAGTGGCTCATCAGCGCCACGTGCGCAACGCATCTTTCAGTGCCCAGAACTTTTGCTGCGGTAGTAGGCCACGGTTTCCGGCCCAGAATGTTGCCCGGATCCTTGCCGACAAGCATGGAGAATGCCCACTTGAAGAAGTTCTCGAGTTGCCGCTTTGTTTGCAGTGGATCAAATTGACGTGCACATCCCCAACTTGACAGTGCTGGAGACCTGCCAGTTTGCCTTTGACTGCTTGTGTGACTCAGCAGATGCGGCGCGGCTACTGGCTGAGATCAAGCAGGTGGGGCGCTGGCCAACCGTTTCCCCATGTGCATTGGCCCCCCTGCCGGCTGCCTGCCATTGATGGATCAGCCGCCGTTGCATCCTTGTACACTCTTGTAGGTATTGCTGGCATGTCATGAAATCACATCACTGTGTTTCTTCTTGCTCCTTGGATTTCCCTGCAACTGCATCTCACCAGATTGAGGAGAGGTTTGAGCGGGACATGGACCTGCTTGAGATGGAGCGGGCAGCGGACAATGCGGAGGCCGGGGAGAAGGTGGGCGACACACTCCGTGCATTCAGCACTGGCGCTGAAACCACTCACCACAGCATGCACATAGGCGAAGGGACAATCAAGCTGCATGTCACCGTTGAGCTAATGGCGGCTCTTCTACACACCCTGAAGTTATGACATGCTCTCCTTTCTCGCTTCTCCACCCCTGACCACGCTCGCAGGCTGACCTGTCTACCAAGGATGATGCAGAGAAACATGGCACCGATATGCAATTTGTGACGGCCATGAGGAAAGCGGGCCGCATCCCGCCTGTCCACTGCTTGGGGTGCAGTGCGGTTGCATGCGGCAGCTGCATTTATGTGATGGTGCTGGATATCAACTGCCTATATGTCGGCTGTCGCCTGCAGGACGCTGATCAAGCAGCAAGCAAAACCATACATCATGCTCAAGTGAGACAGCAGGCTCCTCACACTCGCTTACTTCAATGATGCTCATGCGCTGCTGGTCGTCACAGTGGTGCCGCTCCAGGGACTTGCAGGCGAAGCAAACAAAGCTGGTGTTGCTGAGCTGCTGGTGCCCCGCTGCCCGTCCGCCACACTTCACAATGTGCCCCTGACCAATCCCTGAAGTGACTTTAAAGCAGCCCAATAATACGCAAATCACACCAACCAGCGCAACCTGTGGAGTGCTCGCTTCCCTCTCAGGCTGCTGGGGCTGAGCGAGGTGGCGGACACAATTGTGGGTGACTCCATGACCCGCGGCATCTCAGGAGGCCAGCGCAAGCGTGTGACCACTGGGGAGGTCCTGTGCGGGCCACAGTCGCTGGTTCTGATGGACGAAATATCGACTGGACTAGACAGGTGGGGAGTATGGCTGAGTTTAGCGAGGTGTCAGCCTGGGAGGCTGGGCACAGTCCTATGTTTGCGCACATATGTCCAATGTTGCATGTATTATCGCCACGGCAATGCCTGGCTTGCAGGATGTGTTGGTGCCCCACGTCGGTTTTGGGGATCAATGCCTTTTGTTGATACATATGCCTTATTTGCCCGCCCGCCCGCGCGTGCACAACACCACCGGCATTTGTGGTGCAGCGCCACCACGTTTAGCGTGGTGCAGAGCTTTGTGAAGGCGTCCCACGCGCTGCGCAAGACCTTCCTCATCTCACTGCTGCAGCCTGCACCCGAGGTGGGGCGTTGTACGGGGGCCGCTTGGCAGCACCATGCGATCCCTGCTTTTTGTTCGAGTGCGACTGTACCTGCAAATTTTTAATTGGATTACCTATTGCAGCGTGCAAGGAGCCCGTTTAACGATAAATCACCAGCACCAATGTACATGGTGCGGTGCTCCCGTCAGCAGTGAAGCACCAGGAAGTCCCATACCCCGCGTCCCCTGTTGCGCAGGTGGTCCATCTGTTTGACGAGATCCTGCTGCTCACAGACGGGCATGTGGTGTACCAGTGAGTCAGACAGCATGCGCTGGGTGTGCCGACATGCAAGACGATTATGTCAGTTGTTGCCAGCTGTTTGCGTTTCTGTCTGCCACGTGCCCCCCAACCNNCCCTCCACTCAACTTAATCCCCATGAAAGCGCCATTTCAAGGCCTGAAGGTCACTGTCACACCTTCTGAGCGGTTACCATCGTCTCCTCCTTCCTGCCCTGCTGCCGCCACCCCGCTGCAGTGGCCCAGTAAACATGATACTTACCTTCTTTGAGCGCCAGTTGGACTTTGTGTGCCCTGTGCGCAAGGACGTGGGCTCCTTCCTCCAGGTGTGATGCGCTTGGTGTCAACATCATTGGGTGTCATTGGCTGCACTGCTGTGTGCTGGTGTGGTCAGCCTTCCTACTCTGCCTGGCTACTACCTGACCAAAAGCTTGACTGCTGTGCCTGCTGGGCAAGTGAGCCATGGCGCTGCTGTCCAGCAGGTAAGGAAAAGCCGTGCAATTCTTACGCCTGGGTCCCCGCGTCGTTGTTTTACCATCCCTGGCATGTGTTTGTGCGTGTGTGCCAGGAGGTGACCACCCCGGTGGGCCAGTATGCATATGCCAGCACAGCCCTGCTGGAGCGCAAGGGGCTGACAGAGGCGGACCGCGACCCACTCAAGGTGTGTGTGTGTGGGGGGGGGGGGGNNNTGTGTGGGGGGGGGGGGGCATGATGCTTGTTGTTTCTGTCTAGAAGCATGACCCTCAGGTTGTTGCTCAGCTTCTACGATATAACGTGGCAGCCTCATGGCACATTGTTAGTCCTTGAGCTCACCAAGACAATGCATGCAAATATAACTCACATGATGTGCTCGTGCTGTGGTGTGCCATGGCCTGCAGCTGCTCACCAGCCCCCCCAAGTCGATGCTGACAGCGGTGGAGGAGATGGAGGCGGCCTTCTGGGAACAGACAGAGGTGGGTTGTGGCCGTGGTAAATGCAGGGTTGTTGAGTCAAGAGTTAGAATTCAGTGGTACCAGGGAGTGTGCATCGGTGTACGGCTTACAAAATTGTGACTGGATGGATCGGCATTCGCTCAAACATCATCCCCGGGCCAATGCACTTGGGTTTGCACCGCATCAATTGTTCGACCCACCATTGGCACAGCTGTGCATGGGGTGTCTGGCCTTGGCTGGCGGTGCAGGAGGGGCGCCTGCTGCTGGACCAGCTGGACAGCCAGCCCTTTGACCCAGCCACTGACCCGCCTGGCGCTCTGGCACAGAAGCACTACGCCAGCAGCGTGCTGCGCCTCACCAGGCTGGTGCTGCAGCGGCAGGTGCTGCTCATCAAGCGGGACAAGGCCTTCTTCGTGGCTCGCGCAGTGCAGGTGAGCACCTGGGATTTGAAGCAGCGGCCATGCAGTGGGCTTATTGTTTGGGAGTGCCACGTCATACATGATGGTGTAAAATACCCGTCATCAAGAAACCCATCTGCTGTTTTGCGGCCTAGCGGGCTGACTGAAGATTCTGCAAATGTTGGGCTTGAACCTACCCCCCCGCTGGTTCGGGCAGCGCTGGGGCAGCCTGCCTGGAGTGCTGCAGAACGATGCCTGGCAGGTTGTCAGCAGCACACAACAGCGGAGCAGGAAAAAATGCCAATAAACACACAGCTAGCTGCATATGGTGCAAGCTGCTGCGTCTTGCCGACATGTCCTGGGCCGGTGTGGGCGCGGTCTGAGCCCGCACCCAGGACATGGATGGGTCACTTCACTCATTGGCCGAATAGCACAGAGGCGTCGGCAGGGCATGCCACATCCTAAGCTTGCTGTTGATGTGCAGCAGGCAGCTCTGCTGCACGCCGTCGTAACAGAGTACCAGCCAGCTAGTGCCCAATGTGCCGCTGCGGGCAGTGCCGCTGCACCTGTTTCAAGGATGTTCGGCTTCTCTGTGGCCATTCACGCCTTCTTGTTCCTCTTCCTGATTGTGCATTTTGGCGTGCATTTGCTATAGCCCCGCTTCTAAAAAACCGAGGGATTGAGTCGTGCCATGCCCTGCTGGCACTCCAGCATGCTGCAGCAGGGCGCTCAGAGGTTGCTCCATGAGACCCTTTGGCCTTTCTGGGCCTCAGGCTCTTGGTCAAACGGGTTTGTGTGGTCAAATACGATATTCAAACTGGCAGTGCGTCTGGCTGGGCAATCTCAGACCGACCTACTCCCGGCTTGGCAGTTCAGGCGCAGCACAGCCCCAACAGTGCAGTGCATGCTTGCCACATATCAGCAGCTCACTTGCACAGCCTTCCAACCAACTCCAACCCACATGCTGCTCCCCTGCATGCAGCCCTCATCCCGCATCGGTTTTGACAAAGCATGCATGTGTGTCTCTCTGCAAGCATGCAGTCGGCCATAATGACGCTGATCATCGGCTCCGTCTTCGCAACCATTGAGCCCAGCAGCGAGGATGCGCGGCAGGTAATGGCGCTGGCGTCTCTTAGTATAATGAATATGACGATGATGTCCATGCCACAGGTGCGTGCATGGGGTGGGGGCGGTGGAGGGTGATGCCGGTGGTAATGTGGCAGGGTGATCTGTCAGCGGTAGTGGTAGCGTGGCAGGGAAGGTGGCGGTGGCATGTTCTGGCAACACTTAGATCCCAGAGTTTGTTGTCACCATTTAAGGCGAGGTCCGCAGCTATCTTGCTGTTGGGGCCAGCTAAGGCGCCTGAACCCTCGCGGTGGTGGTCCTGACCTTCGGGCAGGAGGCGGGCAAGACGAGGAGCCGCAGCGATCTGACCCGCGATAAATACATGGTGTCCAACTGAGAGTTGCTTCCCTGCCTCCCCTGGCTTGCAGATTGGCCTGGTGTTTGCCAACAAGAGGTGCGTTACTTGCAGGCCCTGTTGGTAGGCACTGGGAGTTTATGCCTCTTATGGACCATACCAACCAGTCCTTGCTGATTGAGGGGTGTTAAAGAGTCTGCACCAGGATACTCACTGGCGGGAAGGCACAATCATACATGAAAGAAGGAATGCACCAACCAGTCCTTGCACATCGGATCTGCTGACACGCGTTCAAGTGAAGCTGGTCCTAATGGCTGTGCCACCTGTGTGTTGCAACCCGCGTTGTTCCGCCTGCAGAAAAACTCCCAGCTACCTCCCATCCCGCCTCAGTCCAAGACTGATACCCGAAAGCCTGCCCCATGCCCCGTTCCTGCCCTTCCAGGGTGTTTTACAAGCACCGGGACAACAACTTCTTCCCCTCCAGCTCCTACGTGCTCACCTTTGTGCTGACTCAACTGCCTCAGAGCGCCATGGAATGCATCATTTTCTCTATGGGAACGTACTGGGTGAGCCTTGGCGGGATGAGTTGGTTGGGCGTCCACATCTGATTCATATTGTGGCACACTTTCCTCCGGTGCTGCCACACAGCACTCCCTTCTGCGCATAGTTCAGCAACAGTGGCAGGTGCATGGCTCGCAGCTGCGCTGTGGTGCATGCCTGGCATGCCTGTCAGCTGGCGCTGGGCTGCCATTTGCAACTGCCCCAGGCGACACCGCAGTCATATTGCAGCTCTTGCCAGTTGCTTGCCTGCATGTGCTCCCGCGATTGTGTGGCTGCAGATTTCTGGCCTCACACGCACCGCCTCCAACTACTTCCTCTACCTGGTGGTCACATACAGCATCAGCAACGGTGAGGGGGGCGGGCGTGCAGGCAGACAGGCAGGCAGGCAGGCATGGACACAGCAACAAATAAGGGCAAGGGCGCTCGCAGTGCTAGCCTGTGTGCGTGTGTGCGCGCGTGGGAGTGGGGGGGGGGGCGCGCGGCTCTAGCAACTCTGTGACAGTTGTTGTACTGATGGGGCGTTGACTTCACTGCTGTGCCGCAATGGGCGAGCCCACAAGGGACCCATGTCGCTCCGCCCTTCTCTCTTTGCCACAGCCATGGCTGCCTTCTTCCGCCTGGTCGCCTTCACGGTTCCGTCCATGGTGGTGGCTAACGCGGGCGGAGGCCTGGTGAGCAGGCCAAAGCCTAAGCGCCGCTTTATGCCTGCGTCGGAAAGGGAGTGGTGGATGGGTTGTTGATGGGATCAGCGTGGCAACAAGTCATGGTATTGGACCCATACCGCTGCTGTCCTGGGTTGTGTGGGGGCACTTGCCACCTTGCTTTCTACACACTCCTGCCCTGCAGGTGTTGCTGTTCCTCATGGTCACAAACGGGTTCAGTATCGTGCGGTAAGTGACCTGCACTCGATGGTGTGCTGTGCTGTGCTGAGGGCATCTCACCCAACACCAATATTGGTGAAAGAGCCAACCCAGTCGCTCATCAGTCAGCCAGCCAGGCCCTCCCCTGGGCCCGTTTGCCTTTTGTGCCCGTATGTGCATGTGGCTTCTTGCTGCCAGCCCGAGCCACCTGCCAGCCCAGCTGTCTGCCCGCTATCACCCCAGGGAATGCCTTTGGTGCTAACCATTCACCTGCCCACTTGTGTGTGTGTGTGTTTGCCCACATGCCTGCAGTACCTCCATCCCCGACTACCTCATCTGGGTCTACTGGTGAGCGAGCTGGTGCCAGTGCAATGGCTGCCTGTGGTCCCCGGGGGCATTGTGCGCCTGCATGGCGGCTGGGGAAGAAGCGCGACATGCATGCTGGGCACGTCATGAATGGCGAGTGGGTCGATGGCACAACCCCTGTGCAGGCATCAGTGTCGTCCATGGTGCCTGAGATGTGCCGCTTGCGCCCTCACTTGCCCCCACAGGATGAACCCCATGGCCTGGGGCGTGCGGGCGTTGGTGGCAAATGAGCTGGGCACAGCGCGCTGGGATGTGCCCGTCTCACCCGGCAGCGACGTCACACGTAAGCCTGCTGCTGCTGCTGCTGGCGAGCACCCTGTTGTTGTGGCGGTACATGTGTCTGTCCCGTACATTCTTCTTAGCATGCAGTTGTATTTGTGGCAAGCAGGGAAACATAAAGATATTCTGCAGCTGCCGCCTGTTGCAGTGCCTACTTCGTAGCGGTGGGGTCAGGGCACATGACACTGCCTTGGTGCCAGCAACCATGCCTGCCTCGCTCCTTCCCCACCCTGCTGCCCAGTGCCTACTCTGCCTGCTCGCCTGCCTGCCTGCCTGCCGGTGCAGTTGCGGAGGCCTCTGCTGACAGCTTTGGTTTCTTACTGGGTGCCAACTGGATCTGGGGCGCTGTTGGCTACTGCTGGGGCTGGCTCATTCTTAGCATTGCGCTGTCGGTGCTGGCCCTCAACCTCACCAACCCCCCCAGCCCCAGGCCCACAGGTGAGCGGGTGCCCCCCTGTGGGGTTGCAGTGAGGCGGGGAGGGAACCGGACTGTTACAGATTTGACAGAGCAACAGCTTGGCTTGCAATTGCCTTGCATTTGGGGTGGCAGCCAAAGCCTGCTCACAATCCTGCCTGCTTTCCGTTTCCTTGCACAGTGCTGCACAATGCCATGTTGTCCCTCTCACATCCCCAAGCCATCCTAATCCACAGCGGCAATCCCACCCCATCCTACCTCATAGTTGCCGAGGAGGAGGGGAAGAAGGAGGTGCGGCGAGGCGTGTTGGCCCAGCTGTACAGGGCCGCAAACCTCGGAGCGAGGCCCAACACTAAGGCTGCTGTGCCGCCAGTGAGCGACACTGTGACCAAGGTCACCTCCTTTGCCGCCCTGCCGGCGGCGGACAAGGAGGCCCTGCAGGCGGTTGAGAAGGAGGCAGGCGTGGTGAGGGACAAGGCGGTGGTGCCCTTTGTGCCCATCACCCTGGTTTGCCGGGACATCAGGTGGGTGGGTGATGACTGGGACCAAGGCAAGGGGGCGGGTCCACAGAGAGGCCTGGTGGCACCAACAGTTGCAGCGCCCCAGCAGTGCAGCGCCACCAACCGCCACGAGGGGATGCCATATCCGCTGATGTAACAAGCGGCATGTAAAGTGTGGGCTACACGCAACTGTGCTGTCTTTATCACCGCCCACACTTCTGGCAGCTGGCTGGCACTGCAATGCTGCTGTGCTGCAGGTACTTCGTGAATGACCCGTCAGGCGGTACCGCGCCCGGTGTGGTGAAGGACGGTGCCGACCCGGAGGTTGCCGGCAAGCTGGAGCTGCTCAAGGTGGGTGGCATGGACGGGGGTGGTTTGGGTGATTGGGGTGCGTGTCAGGAGAGCAAGAGATGGCAGGGAGGGCAATGGATGGGGCTGGGGTGACGTGTGGGAGCAACAAAGCCTGCAGGCATGCTGGCAGCCTACAGCAGCGCAGCTGCGTCATCAGCTGGCCTTTCCGTGCAGCAGACTCAGCACGGCTATGTTGGGAGCGGCCAGGTCCCAAAGCTGTGTCCCCCAATGGCTCAATGTGCAGGGCATCAACCTTGCGGCTGAGCCGGGATCGCTGACGGCACTGATGGGCGGCAGCGGTGCAGGTGGGCTTGGAGGCAAGGGCTCTGCTATATCTTGCTGGTGTTCATGCCCCGGCAACTTTGTTCTGTGTCTGCGTTATGGTTCATGCTTTATGGCTCAAGCGAGTGTGGCCGCCTGCAGGGAAGACCACACTGATGGATTGCATGTGAGTGCTAGCCTTGGCGTGAATCTGGTGTGTTGGAGCGCATTGAATAGTTTTGTGTTTTGATGCACTGGATCTCAACAGAAAGTACTTGCCTGTGCAAGCTTAGCAACAGGTTGTTCTTGTGCACCATCCCTGCTGCAGCCTAGGACGCAAGACCACTGGCCTCATCAGGTGGGGCAGCTACTCAAGCTGCGCTGCTCTGTCCACACATTGTATCAAGCTCCCTGACACCCGTGATGGATTGCAAGAGTTTATCAAACGGAGGGCTGATTGAGCGATGAACCAAACGGGCCTGCTGCAACCCTGATGCCCACATCGGCCTGTATGTGTAGCATGCGCATCCACAGATCCTACCGCACCCCAGCCTGCCTTGTTTGCCTGCAGGGGCGACATTCTGGTGAACGGGCATCCCAAAGAGCAGGGGCCCTGGTCACGTGTGTGCGGGTGGGTGGTGGATGGGTGGATGGGTGGTGAATTCTGGTTGACTGGCTGCTGATGCGACTGCTGCTTCTGATCCGTTGCTCCACCGGGGCATGGGGTCCTAGTGGAACCAAGTCAGCTCACATATCAGGCATATTTTGCTTTGCAAAGTTGCTGAGGTTCGTGCGACCTTTTATGCACTCCTCTGCCTAACCCCACAACCTCCGCCCCACCCCACCGCATCCTCTCTCGTTCCCCCTCCTCAACCCTATCCCCCCCTGGCGGCAGTTATGTGGAGCAGCAGGACGTGCACAGCGCGGGCACCACCGTGCGCGAGGCCCTGCTGTTCTCAGGGCGGCTGCGGCTGACTGAGGACATTGGCAATGACCAGGTGGTGCGCATTGTTGACGACACGCTGGAGATGGTGGACCTGACGGGGCTGGCAGGCAGCATTGTGGGGGATCCAGGTGGGGGCTAGGGGGAAGCAATGTGCGGGAGGCAGGTGGGGGTGAACCAGCGGGGTGTGAGTGCTGCTGGTGCTTTGTTGAATGCTGGGGGACACAGGCTGGGGGGCACAATGGGCCCATCAGGATCAGGGCAGGTGGGCCAAGAAGTGTGTGGGTGTGATGATGGGGGGACGAGAGATGTTGATGAGATGCAGTGAGAGCAGACCAGGGCGATGGTGTTGCCAGCTGTGATTGGTGGGCTGCGGTTTTGGCTTTAGAATTTCTCTTCCCCGCCTGTGTCTCGCACACCTGCCTGTGCAGGCGGCTCGGGTCTGTCTGTGGAGCAGCGCAAGCGTCTGTCCATAGCGGTGGAGCTTGTGGCAAACCCGAGTGTTGTCTTCATGGTGCGGGGGCAGGAGGCCCCTTGTTGGTTGTTTCTTCCTCCTGCCTTCCGGTCGCCTGCCTGCATGCTGTTTGTGCTTTGCATCATCACGAGTGAAATGCAGCTGCCCCTGTCCATCCCCACTGTAGGATGAACCCACGTCTGGCCTGGATGCTCGTGCCGCCGCCATTGTGATGCGCGCTGTCAAGAACGTCAGCCGCAGCAATCGAACAGTCATGGTGAGACCAGGGAGCCGCATCAACAGCCAAGTAGCTGCGTCACGTTACTACACACATGCACTGTGTGTCACTCAGATATGCATGTTTCTTGCTCACGTCCAGTTAGCAGAGATGCCAGCCATGTTGCCTGTCTATCGCCCCAGGTGCTGAGTGCCGGCCCTCATCGCTTTCCTATTTTTCATCTGCAGGTCACCATTCACCAGGTGCTTCGTTCAGCCACCAGTTGGGGTTGGTTGTCTGACAACCGGCCCTGCTGTCATTTTACACAATCCCACTGGGCAGGGTGTTGTGCATGGTTGTGTGCAATATACCGCCATGCGTCCTTCAGGACTAGCCAGACCTCACCCAAGCCGCTGACCCTGGGTGGCGTGGGATGAACGCATCTCATATCCCAATTCTCCCTGCGATGTGTAGGCTGTGGTGTCTCAGCTCACATCACTGCCCTGCCATGTCGGCTCGGCCAGCATGAGCGCCACTTCATCCCATCAGAGTGTTGTGTCTGTTACCTGTTTGTCTGCACGCGGCCCCATGCCCCCCACCCCACCCTACCCACC
>JAAMXP010000021.1:1060-20966 GCA_019693395.1 Ettlia oleoabundans
CCGGCAAACCAGCCAAGAACTGGGTGCTGCTGGGACGGTCATATTAGTCTGGCACAAGGGCTGGATGCCCGGCAGCGGGCACTTGTCTGGCACATACAGCACACACACTTACAGTCATTACTGTCCATGCACTGACGGCACAGGCACTGTCGGCACAAATCATTTAGGTCGTTTACACTTGCTTGTACTTCTTCAGAGCCATTGTGTGAGCCTGTGCCCTTAACGGCCAGGCAACCCGCACTTGGCTCACTTAACTGCTCTCTGTCTGCCTGGTGGACGGTGGGATGGTTGTGGGGGGGAATTGACTAGCTGACGCTGCATTTACAGCGAAATCATTTTTGCAAGGTGCATGTTTCAGTAAGTGAAGGCTGTAACAGACTGGATTTAATGAATACAAAGAATTGCTGTACGGACTTCATGGGCAATGCCGCTGGTATGTTCAGTGACACTGTCCACTGGTCAAGCTTTTTACCTGAAGAGTGGTGCCACCTTGTTCCAGTCGACAGCAGTGCAACAATGTCTGAAACTGTGGCACTGATAGTTTGCAGCAGCATGCAAGATAGCACAGCAACCGAGAGAAACCGCAGTCCTGCGGTGCGCATGCTGTCCCCTTGCTGTGCTGACGTTGCATCTGAGCCCGTGCCATTGCAAGGCAAATCACGGCTAGCGGGAGGAGCTGTCAGTTAACGCATCGCCTGCGATCACTCGCAAAGCTGACAAGGGTTGCCTGGTGCCAGGACTGATGGGCAAGGACAAGCGGAAACGCTCCAAGTCTAGAAGTAGACGGAAAGAGAAGAAGCGGAAGAAGCGGATTAGGAAAGAAAGAGGCGGAAGAAGCCGCAGCAGCAGCGACAGCGACAGCGGGGCCGGCAGTAGGGCCCCGCCGCCATCACCTCAGCACCTGCTGCTGGCAGCGGCGGTCGGGGACCGGCCGCGTTGCCGGCAGCTGGTGCAGCAGGGTGCAGACGTGGCTTACGCTGACGCAGAGGGTACTACGGCGCTGCATGAGGTGAAAATAAGGATTGAACCCCTGGTGGGAAGGTGTAGTGCTGTCACCGGCTGTTGGTGCCAGGAAGTATGCCTTCAAGTCTCCGCGTAGGGGCGGGCATCCCACTGCCGCTGCTTTATTGCCCTGCCGTGTGCACCTGTAGGCCTGCAGGCACGGCCACCTGCCCACCGCACGGCTGCTGATGCGGCGGGGTGCCGACGCGGGGCTGGGTGATGTGCGGGGCGACACGCCCGCCCACCTTGCCGCCCGCCACGGCCACCTCGACCTGCTGGCAGAGCTGCTGCAGGCGGGTGGGTCTTGCTCAGCATGTTGCGCTCAGTAGTGCTTGTTGAGGCTGCACCCCTGATAAACCTTCAGTGGAATAAAGGGGTGGTTTGCACACATGCATGAATGCTGCTGCTAAGCCGCTGAACTGCCCTCCACACCACCCACACTCAGCCAGCAGCCAGCCAGCCAGCTGCCCAGCCAGCCCGTTGAGTTTGTCTGCAGATTGCAAGCCGGCTGCCTGATCCTGACTTCCTGATTGTGCTGTAAGCGTTTCATAAGCACGCCTTGTTTCCCACACAACCAGTAGTGGGACCCTACTCGATCATATGCTTACCTGCCTGCCTGCCTGCCTTCCAAGTCTCGGTGCAGACCGGCCCCCTGAGATTGAGGCGGTGAATGTGCGGGGTGAGAGCGTGGCTGAGCTCGCAGCTGCGGCAATGGACAAGCAGGATGTGCAGGCAAGGGGGCGGGGCAGGGAAGCGGCAGGAGGCAGGGGCAGGTGGCATGAGGCAGGTCCAGGTGGCATAGCATGGCTGTGGGGCATAGCAGGCATGCTTTGTTAAGCAGGCATGGAAATTTGGCCAAGCTGAGATTTTTGCTTGCTGGGGGCACAGTACCGCCTCTAGCCATGGCAGTACCGCTTCACTGTGCTGCTTCCTATTGCTGTATGTGATGCTTTGCGACTGTGCTGTTCCGGGCTGAATGCCCACCTGGTGCCTTGTTCTTCCATCGTCATCTCTTCCCAGCTGCCTGCAGTCGTACAGGTCAGAGGCCAGGGAGCAGAAGGAGGCGCAGCATGAGCGGGAGTGGGAGCATCAGCGCAGCCCCGCAGTGGGACTTGATGACTGGGAGTGGCAGGTGTTGGGTTGGGCTGGGGCGGATACGGGTGCAATTTTTCCTGGTAGGGGCATCGAGGCAGGCAGGTTTACTTCATCCCCACCACATGTGCCAACTATCAATGCACTTGCGATGCCGGTCTTGCTGCTCTCCTGAGCTGCCTGCCTGCCTGCCCGTCTGCCTGCCCGCCCACCTGGCTGTGTGCAGCGGCGTCTGGCTGATGAGTTGTTGGCCGGAGAGGCGGAGGAGGATGAGTGGGGAGCGTGAGTTCCATTTGCACTTGCTGATGGTGGTGGTGATGATGCCCTGCTGCTCCTGATGGTGGTGCATTGCTCCAATATGGTCTGCGTACTTAAGGGCACAGCTTGCTGCAACAGCGATTCATGCTGCTGCTTGTACTCTGTCACTGTTGTTTGACACTGCTGTCGTTGGCAGACCCCAGCTGCCACCTCGCTGAGCCTGGCCGCGGTACTCCCCTCTCTGGCGCACGGTGTTGGCCAGAATCGGCCCCAGCCAGCAACTCGGTGGTGGGTGAACCAGCAACAGTGAGCAGCAGTGGTCATATTGCTGCCCACAACTCCGCGCAGGTTTGGCGGCGGTGATTGGTGTGCGGACCAGTATGAGACGCCCGAGGAGTATGCGCAACGCATCTGGGAGGAGATGCAGGTGGGTGCAAGAGAAACATTGGGAGTTGTATTCGGTATTGGTACAAGCATGATTTGTGTGAAAAAGCGGGGGGACATGCAGGGTGGGTAAAGGGTTAGGATGGGGATCGGGGTGCCTGTCCTGTCCTGATTTATTTTGTTGGGGGGGTATTGTTGTGGGTGTCATTGCTAGTTACCGTATTGCTTGGTAACGGTGGGCGCAAAAGCCGCTGCGATTTTTTTTGCATCACTTGTTTCACAGTAGCGGCTGTGTGATTGCCCCCCTGTACGCTGTGCAGGCGCACAGACGGGCACAGGAAAGCCGTGAGCGATCGGTGTTTGCACGGCGCAGGTGTGTGGAGGTGGCAGGCACCCATTTGACAATATGAGTGTATTGAGTTGTTGCCGGCAATGGCCCTAGCCCTGCCAATACAGCCTTCACCATTTGGTATCTCTTTATCTTCCACCGGTTGCTACTTTATTTGCTCTCACATCACTCCCGCTCCCGCTGCATCCCTTTTTACTGGGCGGCAGGAGGCAGGAGGAGTCGGCTCGGGAGGCATTCCGCGTACATGCCGAGGCGAATAGCCGGCGCATCCTTGAGGAGCAGCGCAAGCAGGATGCAGCCTGGCGGGCAGCGGTGGCAGAGGTGTGGGTGGTGTGGGTTGTGGTGCATTGAAGTAGTGGGGAGGCGGACAGGAAGGCTGTGTTTAGTGATGCAGGAACTTGTGAGGGGCGAGGCAGTAAACATCCAAGGTTGTTGCGCGACCTCTGCGCAACCTCGGGTGTGCTTGCATCCAGGGCAGGGTCAAGGTGCAGCAATTTTCCAGTGCTCGCCATCTTCCAGTGTATGAACCGCTCCTGGCCGGGCCCCTGCCGTGTGCCGCTGCTCGCAGGGCCAGGCTGGCGCCAAGCGTGCGTCCTACGAGGCGCGCTGGCAGTTCTTCGCAGCCAAGCACCCGGGTAAGCAGGGCAGCTCTGCACCCTCTCATTGCTGTCCTGCCGCCCAGCTGTCCACCCCTGTTTTTGCCCCTTAGTACTACAGAAGCAGTACCGCACACACCACCCATCCAGTATTGTGTGTTGCACTGCCTTGTTTGCTCAGCTTACACTGGCTTGCCCACCCTTTGTACAGGCGGGTTCCTGCCATGGGTGTGGAATGTGTGCCCAGGATCCATGTTTCACGTATTGTGCCCTGCCCTGTGCACGCCACCCCTCCCGTTGCAGAGGCGGCTGTGGGGTACGGCGATGTGCCCTGGATCCTGGCTGCGGAGGCGGCCCCCCAGGAGGAGCTGCAGCGGGTGGTGCTGTACGGTGAGTGTGTGTGGGAGCGAGTAGAGTGAGGCAAGTGCAGTGAGGCTGCAGTAATGAGCGAGTGAGCAAGTGGGGGGTGAGCTGCTCGTAAAGCCGGTTGTGGCCAGCTTGCTACCAGCCACTCTGAACAGTTGGACATGGTGTGTGTGCGGCTGCAGCTACTTTTTCAATGCGCTCAAGGCAAGTAGTGGAGGTGCATGTTGAGCAGTCGTGCAACTCCGCACTTGTGTGCATGTGCATGTGTGTGTGTTGCAGGTGCCGTTGGCCCCGACGAGCAGCGCAAGCGGCTGCGCACAGAGCTCATACGCTGGCACCCGGGTGGGCGGATTGGGGGTGGGCTGGGGCTGAGTGTGGGAACGGAAAAAATAATTGACAGTAAGGGCGGGCAGCTGTCACCTGTTGATTCAATGAGTTTGTGGTTGTGACGTGCATGCATACGCACAAGCATGCTTTTGCCAGGAAATTGCAAGGAGATGAACGCGCAAATAGTGCTTATGCACGTGGCTCCTGTGTACTGCTGTATGCGCCCCGGCTCTCCACATGCAGTAGCCCCCCCCCCCTCCCCTCCCCTGCCCCGGGCGCAGATACGTGGCCATGCCTCTTTCTACCAAAAGGCAAACTTGTCGTTCATATCCCTCCCTCCCTCCCTCCGCAGACAAGTTTGTGGCCAAGTTTGGGCGGCGGCTGTCGCCGAATGACAGGGAGCTTGTGCTGGCACGTGTGAATGCGTTGTCCCAGCAGCTCACAGCCATTAACTCAACCATACAGCAGGCCAGGCAGTAGGCAGAGTAGGCAGCTTAACGCCGCTGAAGCAGGGCAGCAATAATAGGCAGCTTAGGCAGTTGGCAGGGCAGGCAGCAAAGCAGGAAAGTGGTGGGACGTGCGACGGCTGGCAGAGAGGCCATGCTCAGCAATAGCTAGCGGATGAGTACAGATATACCGCGACTCTGCAACAACTCCGCAAGTGGCCGCATGCCTATAGAACCAACGGGGCAACAGAAAGCTCCCTAAGCTCTGTCTACATATGATTAATGGCTATTTGTTACAGTGAGGTACACTACTTAGATGCGCAAGAGCGGGGAACTGGTGCATGTGTGCATGCTTGGCTGGTGGGCAGGGCGGGCCTCAGGCACCGCTTCCTGCCTGGCACCTAGCCATACATGCACACATGCACCACCAGCAGGAAAGGGAGCAACAGGGAGAGCCCCGAGGGCTATCCAACGACGACAGAGCAGTGGCGGTCAGGGATAAAACCGGAGGTGGCTCGAAACAGGCGGCTGGCCTGGACTGGCGGGCCCAACACAGCATGCGGCTTCACTTGGCCTCCTTTGTGCCGCTCTGCTGCTGCTCGCTCCTGAGCCCACCCACAGGGAGGCCCTTGCGTTTGACAGAGAAGCTGCAGCAAGGCGGGAAGGCGCCCGGGGCATGCAGGACTGATGAGGTTCCTGAGGAGGCTCAGATCAGGCGCAACCTGCAACTTGCAGCAAATAAACCGAAAAGGCAGATGCCACTGCACCAGAAAGACAAGCCACCCCCTCAGCCCGCCAAAGGTTCAAAAACAACAGAGATGAATCTGTGATCCCTTTGTGTGATGGAGCCTGCGCACTCACTTGTCTCCGTAGCCAATGTACCGCTTGGGGCGGACGCTGTTTGGGTTGTGGTACTCCTGAACCTCGTACTCCCAACCGTTTTTCTCTGCACTTGGATTGAGCAGAGACAGGCAGGCAGGCACATCAGCAAGCAACCAAGTTGGCAGAGAACAACCACCTAACCCCACACAGCAACCGCCCACCCGCATATGCGACGGCGTAGACTCAAACGATAACTCAACAACCGACTGCTACGGATGCCCACCCACCTGCAAAAGCAATGGCGTCCTCCTTTGATGTGAAGTAGAGCTGGCGCCCCACGTTCTCCAGCGGGTCTGCCGTGCTGGTCCAGCCTATGAGCGGGTTGATCCACTTGACCTTGTTCTCGTGCTGGATCTTCCAGGCGGGGCCGCCACCTGAGGAGGTACAGAGTGGAAATTATGCAAATGTTCACTAGGGTCACTCGAAAGGTCTTACAGCGCGGAAAAGAGGAAAGCTGACGGGGCAGCGGGTAGGAGCTGGACGATAGGAGTGCCAACAAAAGCAGCGGTGGGAGCAGTGGTCAAAAAAAGACCGGCTGCGGGTCGCCCGGCACGCCCTTAGCCCAAGTTGACTAAACTAAAGCAGTTCCGTGTGCCTTGGTTGCAAGGGAGAAAGCCACAATAGTATCGGCACCATGACCACCAGCAGCGGCAAAGCAATGCACAACGGCACAGGGTGGGGAAGACCCTCGAACCGCCCGCCTTCGACCCCTACTCACCAGCGGCAGTCTGAGACACTCCCTGTTGGCCGGCAGTGCGGGCTGGGCTGTAGATGACCACTTTGCGTCCCATGTCAAGCGGGGGGAGCCCCGAGGCGACCATAACCTCAGCCTGAGTGGCAAAGAGCCTAGCCCCGACGGGCTGCAGCAAGCGGGCAAGCTCCCGCCGCATGCTGCTTGCAACAATCCCTCTGCGCGACCTGTTGTGCTACTCCTTCACAAAGACCTGGCGAGTCGCCCCACTGTAGACTGGCTGGCGAGGCTGCACTGAGTCAAGCTAAGTGCGATCGGGCAAGAGTAGCCACTACAGGCCCTGTAGGAGCTGGAGCCGCCCTGCTGGCATTGGCCAGCTCAGCCGCTGCAGCGCTTGTCGAGCACATTAGCCCTTTCCCTTTAGGTACACGGCCCGAAATATGGTTCGTTCATTATAACCATGACTCTTAGTCCGGCGCTGGAGCTCCTTCAGAGGCGCCTTGACGAGCTGGTCGCGCTGCTCTCCATTTACTGCAAGGAGCTGGCTTGTGAGGTACACAAAGTTGTTGATTGCAAATACAGAACCCAAATTGTAAATGCAAATTGTAAATGCATTTTCTCGACTGGGTGCGGGAGACAGCACTGGTGCCCACCATCTAGCGCGTTGCAAGCCGCCCGATGCAGGGCATAGAACCTGAAGAGCTCTTGCCAGCTGTTCAAGAGGCCACCTTTGATGCCACTTCCTACGTTCATCTAACATCCAGCGATATGAGGCTGACGTTGGCTGCTACGTTGCCTTCCTGGGATGCCGACAGGGACAACCACAGCATCGGCAGTGCCGACGGTGGTTGCTGCGCACGCCTTCACCTCCTTCTACCATCTGACTACCCCACATCTGGGCCAGCACAGGTGCTGGCCGTCACTTGCGATCTCGTGGGGCGGCAAGATGAGGACCGTTGCCGGTCAAATTTGCAGCAACTGGCAGATGCGGCGGCAGCGCCTGCGCCTGCTGGCGGCGATGGCAGCGGCAGGGCCCCCCCCAGGACCATAGGTGCTGCAGAGGGGGCAGGCCAGGAGTGCTTGTGCCAACTGGTGGATTGCTTGTTGGAATACATTCAGCAGGTATTAGTTCAGCAGCAAGAGCAGCAACAGGCGCGGGATGGCTCAACAATACCCAACCCACCTGAGCATGGCAGCACCGTGAGTGGCGCCACTACACAGCAAGGCCAGGAGCTGGCTCTGCTGCGATTGGACCACATGCACTCCCGCACCACATACAGCCGCACCATTCGGCGGTGGGCCGCCGAGTTGGGGCTGACGGGGCGCCTGCTATTCTGCGGCGGCGGCGGTGTTGGTAGCATCACTGGCATCGCCAACGGTGGTGGTGGCGTTGGGAGGTCGGTCATCATCCTGGTCCTGTTGCTGGGGCCTGCTGATGCGGTACGAGAATACCTGGTGCGGCAGCGCACACGTTGCGTGGATGTCGACTCAAAGGGGAGGTAAGAGGGAGTTGGTGGATGGGTGGGTGGGCCTTGATGGGTGGATGCGCTGCCGTGTGTGTGGTGGCACCTGGCAGGTCTAGCGACCAAGTGTCCCTGGTGTGCTGGGTGGGAGGGCATCAAAGGCATGGCACAGAAAGACAAGTTGTTGGTAATGCTTCCCCCCCTCGGTGGCTGCAGGCCGTGCAAGGAACGCATGTTGAATGTGGTGTGCAACATCGACTGGCCCACAGGCAATAAGGCACTGCGTTCTTCCCGAGACTTGTGTTTGGCCCCTGATGCCAGCAGCTTCACCGCTGGCGGTGCTGCTGCCCGTCCTTCCAGCAGCGGCCACACCAGCGATCGCACTTGCAGCAGCAGCAAGGGCAGTGCTGTGTCCCCTCATGCGGCTGCCTTCAGTGATTTCAGGGAGGAGGAGCTGGATGTGCGTCAACTGGCAGCGCTGCTGCGGAAGGCAGGCCTGGAAGCTTACTGGACGGCTGCCACCGGATTCCCTGGACCTCCGCCAGCCAGCGGAACCACCCAGCGGAACCAACTCCAACACCGGGTTCCTGTGCTGCTTGCAGCCAGCCAGCCATACCGCCAAAGTTGAGATGCTCCCACACTATTAACCTTGTGCTTCACTGTGCACTTCTTGGTGTGATGAATCATGTTACAAAACAGGCACCACAATGTATGGCCAGCATGCGGGTGTCAATCGCCGAAAGCGGATTGAAAAGGCCAGCCAGTCTCCCCAGGCTGGGGAAATGCCAAATCTCGCGCCGCACGTCCCTCTGCCCTGCAGGTTGAGGGAGGGTGCCGGCACAGAAGGTTGAGCGCAGCGGCCCAGCAAGCACGCATACAACGTGTCCCTGTGGAGGTGAATAAAGGTTCTGAGCCGGAAAAGAAAGATCAAGCAAATGCCTCAATTGTCAGCAGGCGAGTGCAGCAAGGCGCGCTGGGGCAGAACGCCGCCAGCACTGTGCCACAGTCAGTCTCGTCATCTAAGTGTTATCATATCTTTCTTTCCAAAAAAGGCAGGCTTTCTTTCTACATACTGGCAGCCAGGCAGCGGCACGGGTGTGCATGCGGCGCAGCTGATGCGGTGCAATATTAATGCATAGTGCGGTAGCAGCATGAGAGGAGGCAGATGCACAGCTAGCGGCGAGCTTGGTCGAGGTTGTGTGGGAGGGATCAGGTGGATCTGGCATGTTGAGTAAACAAGATACAGCTAGGATGTCATCAGCGTCGATCTGTTGGGGAAAGTGTCCTCACGCCCCTCCCACACAACGAGTACTGAGCCAGCTAGACCTCGCAATAAGCAGGGCAGCAAGGACAGCGGCCACTGCTGGCCCTTCTCAGCGTGCATGTGCATGGAGTTAGCAGCAGCAGCAACGGCGGTGACTGCAGGAAGTGATAGATTTTGCAGCTGGCAGCAGAGCATCAAAAATGCATGCTGCATGTATGTCGTACCTATGCCGTGGGACCAGTGTAGCCGTGGTGCATGGTGGTCTCAGTCTCTGAGGCAAAGAAAGAAGCAGCATGTCGCCCCCATGTAATCCGACCTGGAAACCATATGGAGGAAGCGAAACGAGCTCAGCACAATTGCAAGGAGAACAAAGACTGGATGGGTGCACAGGAAGCAAAGTGTAAATATGCAGCTGTTGCAGTGTTGGAGAGCTTGGGTGGGTTGGTGGAAAGGTTGGGGAGATATACCGAGCCCTAATTCTCGGGATTTCATTGAGCGGCCCTGGGACCACCCTATATCCCAAGACTCAACGGCCGACAGCCTATGCGCCTCTTGGGGCCCCCTTTTGCCATGCGTAATTGCAACGGCTAAGGGGGAAGAATGGGCGCGTTGCGATGCAGGATGCAGACACATGTACCCCATTGCACAGCTAATGCAAACTGTGTTGTGCAGCTGGGGCTGCTGATATTGATGAATGCAGGGATGCTGGGCACCACGGTGCTCAGCGAGACGGACAGTGTATGGCCGGCAACGAATGGCGCGCTCACATTATAGGTGCAGGGAGGTAGCCAAAGGTAAGCCCCAAGGGGCGGCATCACAACCAACAGACGCGCGGTGGTAGCCGTAGACATACTTGAAACTCTGCTCTGATGTTCATCTGCAGACAGGGGACCAGTTGAAGTACTCCACAAGGGTTTGGCATCGCAATCACAGGCAAGAAGGTGGCAGGTGGCGGCACCTGATAAGAATGTAACATACTGGCAGGCCTCAGCAAATAAAAAAAGCCGCAAATTATCGTCAGGGAAACATCGGTTGGTAATTCTATAAAATAGAACCGTCATCGGCCTGCCATTGCAGTGGATCATGCAATGCACATGCAGATGCAGGCCGACATTTCTGTAGGGTATGCATGGAATGCAAACTAATGCCTGCTGCTCAGGAGCCCCTTTGCCTATCCGGCAGGAGGCCAGAAAGTGGCAGCAGGAAGGTGCCAACAGGGGCAAAGTCGTCACGGCAGCGGTTGAGGGGCTGCAGGCACCTTGCTGCTAGCACCCAGCCAGTACATCTGAACCAATGCACAGACAGAATTGAAAGCCTCGGGGAAACCTGCGCTCAGGCACCCACTAGTCTGGCAGGCAGCCAGCAAGGTCGTGGCAGGAATCCACGGAGCCAGGGTGAAGCTTTCTTCACAGCGCAGCGAGGGTGGTAAACCAAGAGAGGCAGGGAATGGACAAGAGCAGCAAGTAAATCAATTGCTTAGAAAGCCCGGCCTCTGGCACAGCATGCCAGCAAGCCTGTCGCAGGAAGGGACAGATGGGGCAAGATCTTCCTAGCAACATGGCCATGAATCCAATCAAGAGGTACTCAACAGATGTAAAGGTGCTAAACCTTGTTGAAGTCGACTGCTCAGAAAGCCCAGTGACAGGCAGAGCGACTGACAAGCGGAGCAGGAACATCCGCTTAGGCTGGTTTCATTAATGCAGGCAGCTGCAGAACGCTTGAACATGCAAAAAAGAAGGAAGAGAGAGCTTCAAGGCGATAACTGCTCAGAAAGGGCCCAACAACAGACAACATGCCTGACGAGTGGAAGCAGGAACATCCATTGGGCTGATTCCTCAAAGCAGATTGCAGCAGAAACACTGGCACAGCAGCACAAAAGGAAACAAGGGAACAGTGGCTGCTCAGAAAGCCCAGCGACAGGCAGAGCGCCTGACGAACGGAAGCAGGAAAGTTCCAAGGGGCTGGTTCATCAACGCAGAGTGATGCAATAAAACTCAACACAAAAAGAACAAGAAGCCAAGGTTGAGTAGACGGGCGTGTTGGGGACTGCTCAGAAAGCCCAGCGACAGGCAGAGCGCCTGACGAACAGAAGCAGGAAAGTTCCAAGGGGCTGGTTCATCAACGCAGAGTGATGCAATAAAACTCAACACAAAAAGAACAAGGAGCCAAGGTTGAGTAGACGGGCATGTTGGGGACTGCTCAGAAAGCCCAGCGACAGGCAGGGTGCCTGACGAACGGAAGCAGGAAAGTTCCAAAGGGCTGGTTCATCAAGGCAGAGTAATGGGAAAAAGAATTCAGACTACAAGAACGATATGGGAATGTGCAAGGACATGCTGCTCAGAAGCCCAAAAATGTCAGACAGGGTGCCTGACAATTGGAAGCAGGAAGATTCCAGAGGGCTGGTTCGTCAACGCAGGATGACCACACATGCTATTCCAATGCAATCCATGCAACATGCAGGACTGACACAACAACTTTACCATTCAATCAAACTGAGTGATACGGGACCCGCATTTGACAGGGGTGCGCTAAGCTCTCAGAGACCCGTTGATCAGTCACTCAGGTCAGACGGCACTTCCTATTGTTGTGAACAGGTTGGGTGTCGTCATAGAGCCATAAGAGGGATACTGGAGGAAAGCAAAGCCGCCGCTTTCGAAAAACAACAACAAGAGAGGCTAGTAATAGAGGCGGACAGAATTGAAGCATCCAATAATGGAATTGAGTGCAGATAAGGACATGCATGGTTACCGCAGTGCAAGCGAGTACTCAGAATCAACAACAGCGTAACGCCATGTGTACACATGACTTGCCTGGGGGTGGTCGGCTGCCTAACTGTGGAGGATTTGGGGGTCATGAGGATGTCCAGGCGGCCTCCTTGGTGGTTCCTGGAAAGCAGCACAGCACATGACCGGCAAGAGGCAGGCAACGTAAGCAACAGCTGCTGCCTGAAGGGTGTGATGCAAAAAGCCAGGAGAGCGTATGATGCAGGGGCAGGGCATAAAACAGATAGGAAGAAGGCAAGATGTGGAGGGTTGAGGGTGCGGAGGTCTGGATGCGAGGGAGTGAGAAATGTGCGTGAGTTGTGGCGATGAGGCGTGTTGGAATGTGGGCATCAGCACTCGGCACCAAAGGGGCAGTGGGAGGTTCACCCGCCTCGGCTTCCTAAGTGCCCGGTACGGCTCACTCTCAGCGCATCTTTGGACAGCCGAGGTCACTGCACCGAGGCGCTACCACGGCCGTGGCAAGACGGCTCTACACACACACATACGCACGCACACCCCCACGCACACATGCACTGCCGGGCGGACAGAGGGCTGAGTGCCCGCTATGCTTGCGGCGCTGACAGGAAGCAGGAGGGTGGCGGCGCTTTGATCCATCTTAAAAAAAATAGCCTGACATGACAAGCCCTCCACTAGGGCAGCACTCACCAGGTCGCGTTGCTGCTGGGCCTTGGACACGAGAGCGGTAGCAACTGGCCAGGAGACGACGGACAGCTACTGCTGTGCCCTTTCATGGCCCAGTCGTAATTGAGAGGCATCACAGTAAATTAGCATGATGTCCGCACGTTGTGAGACTAGCCTACACGAGTGGAAGCGAGGGAGTGAAGTGTCAGAGCGGGTTTTGACACGGCAGGGCCGGCAGGGGGGGGCACGGGCCGCAACACTTCGCTCTGATGCTGCTGTTGCACGCAAGACAGGGACATGCAAAGCATGGGATAGCTCAGCTGCCCGGGGTTTAAGAGCGTGCGTCCAAAAACGGGTCTGATGTGGCCAGAAAGACGAGGGTGGGGTTGGGGGTTGGGGGTGCGCGGGCGGGCAAAAAAGACTTGCTGTTGCCACACTCACCCACTGTTAACCGTCTTTCCTCAAATAAGCCAAGGCTCAATAAGACGAGGTAGAATCTGGCATTTGTTCAGACTTGTAATCTTCTCTTCAAAGGCACATCATGGGCTCCTCCAGGGCCAAAACCCTTCACACAGCAAGCATCCTATCAGTGGATCAGGTTGAAGGTGAGCGATCGGAAGGCGCAGGATTCCATGGCCTGGCCCACGAAGCGCAGCACGATGCAGCATATCAAACCAACCAGGTGCAATGAGGTGCGAATGTGTGGGTTGAGAGATGAATGAGTTGAGAAATGAGCGAGGAAGAAGGCAAGGAGAAGGGAGATGTACCAGCGAGACAGGTCAGCTCAGGCCGGCTAAAGTAACGGCGCCGTGCTGGTTTATGTCTGGCTTTGCGCAGCATGCTCTGGGTCCCCCACGACACCTGGCGCACAGCAAGTGTAGTTGCGCCAGGCAACGCCTCTATAAGAGACCCGTTGTGGTGAATGGACATGGTCAGGAAACAAAGAATGCTGCGACAGATGATTGGTGCTGACCCATGTGCAGCACGCAGCAGAGGCAGCATGAGCAGCAGAGGCAGCATGAATAGCCGGTGAGCAGTCGGCGTGTGACAAATGAGCGAGCTGCGTAGTGAGCGCGGCCTCACCGTTCAAGCAAGGCCGCACCGCTGGTGGCTTCCACAGCGCCCCCGGCAAGCCTGCATTGGGAGCAAAGGACATCAGAAGTCAACAAGGGATGCAGAGGTGAACAGCATGGTGGGGAACGTGGGCAGGAGGTGTTGCTGTGGGTACAAGTGGGAGCAGAGCGGAGGCGTTGGAGTGGCGGCCCGCTCATGAGTGCGTCTGGCGACAGCAAGGCCGCTGCTGGCCCCCTTCAATCTCCGCACATCATGCAGAGGCAAAACGGGGCTCAGAGAGGGGCCGCCGGGAGGGCAGAAGTGCATGCATGCACGGTGCAAGGCTGGAATATATTTGCCGGCTCAGTGGTGCCTTGTAATCGATTCCGTGGCGGGTTCTGTCCTCAACGGAGTTCAGTAGAGGGAGCCCTGATTATCATCATGGCCGGCTGATCACGAGCACCACAACCCTCACCTGTGCGCCGGGAATAGAAGCGCCATAAGCGTGCAAAACATGTGTGGAGAACGGAGGTAGGACGGCGGAGAGGAGGGGCGCGACCAGTTGAATGACTGCCCCGGGGTCTTGCAGCGCTGTGCTTGGGCTGTCTGACACTTCTGTCATTCTTCCGCATTATTTTAACATGGTTGCCCCCAATGGTGGGCAACCGCTTACATACAGGTTCTTGTAGGTCAACAAAAGGCTGGTGCCAGCATGTGTGCATTACGACTTAATCACCCAGAGCTGCTGACACCAGCATAACCTTCCGCCACTAATGGAATTGCCCACACACTTGTGCCAGGAAACTTCTCAGTTGCCCAGCTTAGTGGCTCACGTTCACATCAGGGACAGCAGGACGCGGGAGGGGCCATCAAGAGGTTCTTGCATATTTGTTGACTCTGACTCGTCTCAAATCGGTGCTGGCCAGCTTTTGAATCACGCAGAGGTAGATGGGCCCGCAGCCCGCAGCATCAGGCAGGAGCAGCCAGCCATGCCGCGTGCGCTCCGCCAGGCCATCCAGCGTTGCCAGCTTCGCGTCTGTTCTTGCCGCGATTGACGCTGCCCCCGCTTCTCCTGCTGCTGCTTTTGCCCCTGCTGCTGCAGCATGTGGAGCCATCCCTGCCGCCGCTGCTGAACCGCCGCCCAGGGAGCTGAGCGTGTGGGACGCAACAGCCAGGCTCCCCTGCGCTTTTTCAAGCATCCTCTCCACCACCCCGTCGTTCTCCAGCTCAGCTATGCTGCAGGTGCTGTACACCAGTCGCCCTCCTGGCCGCAACGCCTGCACACCACACAGGCCAGCAACACTGTGCTTGTGGGTTCAAACGGCAGATACAAGCCTGCCTCAGGCACAGCTGTGCAGTTACCTACAAAGGTACTTCCCTTCATAGCAGGCCTGCCTCCCCCAGTCAAAGGAAGGGGGGGGAGACGAACCAGATGACATGGCCTGCTCACCCCACCCGCTCTTGACCCCTGCCGTCAGCAGCTTGCCGCAGCTGCGTTCAGCCTGATTCTCCCTTGAAGCCCAGCCCAGAAAGCGTTCCTGCACTCATCAACCACCCTGGCCCGCGCACCGGCCCAATCCCGGCAACAAACCTGGTTCAACCATCAAGCCAACCCTGAGATAACATACCAGCGCTGGACAGCCCAGCACCCACCCACCTTAACCCCGGCCTCCAGCAGCTTAGCCTGGGTGCCCGCTATGCGGCGGCAGCGCTGTGCTGACCAGTCTGAGCGCGGAACGTGGCTGGATCCGCGGGCTGCCGCCTGCTGCGCCACGTGCCGGTCTGCAGCGGGGTTGGAGGGGCAGGTGGATGGCACAGGACAGCAGTGTCATGTGGGTGCCGTAATTTCATGCGCCAGCTTTTTGCGGCAGGAACATTCAAGGGCAGTCATACGCTTGACGTGTGGCCTGTTCTCATTGCTGCGACCAGCTTCCCCACTGCGTGCCTGCTAAAAAGCCAGTCAGCCTAGTAGTAGCCACCCAGCAGCCTAGCACTGGCCAGCTAGCTGTTGACCCACCCACACACCAGAGGAGCAGGGCGCATCCAGCAGCACCCGGTCAAAGCTCTCGGCTTCCTGCCGGCCCCACCAGCGCGCGCCATCATGCGGCGTCACTCTGCGATCAGTGGCAGCAAATGGGAGGGAAGGCTGGCAAGAGGGCCAGCAGGCAGGCGGACTGGTCAGTGGACAGCACACGGCTCAGCTCTTGTTTCACGGACTGCATTGAGAACTCGTGTGAGCCGGGCGTGCTGGGCGACACAACCATGCTGTGCATGCACGCACCAGCATGCTATCAGATATAGTAAGGCACTGCCAGGAGCCTGCCCATTGGTGCTACAAGGGGCCACACAGCAGCCAGCCGACAGCCCATCCACACCTGATGTGCCGTTGCCGCACCGGCTCCGGCACATACGACCTGAGCACCCGCACCAGGCGCGCTCGTCGGCTGCTGTCAAGCTCATTGCATACCAGGTTGCTGTTCTTGCTGGCGCTGGTGATGGCGTTACTGCTATGTCCGCTGCCGCCCCCGCTGCTGCTACCGCCACTACCCTGGCGGTCGCTGCTGCTGCTGCTTGGGGTGCTCTCGCTACCTGCTGCTGCTGCCGCTGCGGCTGCATGCTCGGCAGCAAACAGCAGCTGTGAGAGGACGAATGACTTGCCGCCGGGTGCTGCGCACATGTCCAGTACTGCCTGGCCTGGCTGCACATCCAGCAGTAGAGGCGGCACCAGGCTGGCGGCATCCATCCAGTACCAAGCTGTGAGGCCAGTAACGGGGTCTGTTGGCGGCTGCGGGTAGGTTATGCTGCTGCTGTTGCCTGAGCCGTTGCCTGCTGCAGTGCCGGGTGGGTCCCAGTGCAGCGCTTGCACTGGCGAGGCGGCTGTCACCGGGCCACTGGCAGCGATGCTGGACAGCAGCGATGCGAGCTGCGGGTGCCTCGCCGCCAGGGGTAGCGCACCCGGCAGCTCAGCCTGCGACAGCTGGCGCAGGAGGAAAGGATTGAGCAGGGCCACATGCCGCGTGGGGGCAGCCAGGGCAGCAGACAGCTGGGGCCAGCGCAAGCCCCACTGCCGCTCAAACTCCACATTGAACTCGCTCTCCACCGCCTCGGCTGCTTCTCTCCTGGCACTGCTGCTGCCTTGTCGGGCTTGCAATTGAGCGGCCCAAACAGGCCTGCAATGCTGCAAGCGATGAGTGAAGGTAAACATAGAGGGAAAGGTTGGTTGCGTCCATCGCAAAAAAAATGCTGTGGCAGCGGCAGTGGCGGCAGGCAGCAGACTGGCAGCGGCGGCAGCGGCGGCAAAACACGACATCAGCAACTTTCCCTTGGCTTACCCGCTTAACTCGCAGCCATGCAACAGGTGCAACTGGCTGCCGAGCAAGCTTGCTCCACTTTGGCCACCAACCCGTGTATCGCATGGTGTCGCAAAGGCTACGTTGGCGGCATGAACACATCATTTTCCATGCAATAATGAGCGCACATACATTGGCGCAAGTGAATTGAAGATACCAACGGTGAGGACGTGTACTGCAACGGGCGCTAACGGGGTGGGTGTTTCACTGGTTGACCCTATGTCGAATTGCAGCCTGGGGATGGCCGGTTTATTCATGGATGACGAAGATTTTGGAAGAAGGTGATATGCCTATTGCCTGGGCTGCAGCAGGAACTTCGCAAGACATGGCAGAGTGCTGACGGTTTCTTGCCAAACCGACCACAAGGGCAGCCCACTTCCTTGCAAACATCTCGCCCAACAAATGTCCACATGAGATATTGCAATTAACAGCAGATTTCCCAAATAATCCAATTGACCTGACAGTTGGCAAGAGTGATGCAGCCAGGACGCCTGGACAGTGACGTTGCTGCCTTTGTGGCGGCGGCGGCCCCTCACGGCGCCGCCAACACCAGGCTAAATATGCAGCTGCATCTGGGTCCTTGCGATGATACTGTGTCCGACCCTTCAGCATATACTGCTGCCTATTACACCTGATACTTAGGCGGCCCTGCAAAACTCGGCTGCAGCATAGCGGCGCAGCTTTGCACTCCTTTGCACAATGACCTACAAAGCCGGAGGCATTAGATCGAAAGTAATATAACAGCTCATTCTGCGCATCACAAAGGGTTTCTCTCGGTCCCCGTTTGCAGCGCCAGGGTGGTGCCTGTTGGGACCCAAACACGGGAGATCCCGCACGCACCGTATTTGCGTGCAACCTTGTATCGAGTCTGCGTTACGCGGACCCTGCAGGCTACCTTGCTCGCCCGAAAGGTTGCCGCCCGAGCGTTGTTCACGCCGCGGGACTCCCTGCGCGCTTTCCAAAGGCCCATGTCCCTGGCTGGCTGCAGCGCAGCTCGCCTCTCCACCCAGTCTGAGCAGCAGGGCAGCGGCAGCAGGCGTGGCGGTGGCAGCGCACAGATGCTGAAAGCAGCACGCAGCCGGCTGCTGGGCCAGGCAGCAGCCTTCTCTGCATCCCTCGCACAGCCATATGGCGGCGCAAGGGCAGCCAGCAAGGTGGCAGCAGCGGCACAAGCGCGTGCAACAGCGCGGGCTGAGCCGGGCGCTCAGTCAGCCGGAGACAATTCTAGCAAGGCAAGCAAGCAGCTGGCAGATTGGGCAGCTTGGCAGGCAACACCCATCACGGACAATATCTCCCTGCACACATGCTGCACGCGAGGCGCTTGCTTGCTGCTTTCCCCTTGCCCCCTTCTCGTCACAGCGCTGCTTTCCTGCTCCCGGCCAGCTCAACCTCACCCAGTGCCACCCCACCTGCCACCCATCGCCACCCCTCCTACCCCCCATGCAGGTCAAGGCCCTTAATGACGCACTCAAGGAGATCAACCACCGCTTTGGAAAGAACAGCATCATGCAGCTGGGCACCCACAACTTTGAGAAAGTGTGAGTGCATGGTTCCCCATCCTTGTTATTTCGCAACAAATGTTGGGTCAACACTCTTGTAGTCCTGTCCATACATGCTGCTGTACAGCAACTGCCCCTCAATTCCCTTCTTCCCTTCGAGCCTTCCTTGAACGTTTCTGTTAATCTCAGTCTCGTTGTGTTTCTCGTGTCCCCCTGCAGCCAGACCAGCCCCAGCGGCGCCCTGACGCTGGACCTGGCGCTGGGGGGGGGCTACCCCAAGGGGCGCGTGGTGGAGATATATGGCCCGGGTGCGTGGGGCCGGGCTACTGGGGCAGTGTGTGTCGCGGTGATGCATTCTGCTTTGCTGCTGGGTGTTGCGGGTGCACACCCCCTGCTGTTTCCCAGGTCCGCCACCCGGCGCCACCGCTGCCGCCATGGACCCCATGCCTGATCCCTGTTGCGCCTGTTACTCCTTGAGGGTGCAGAGAGCAGCGGCAAGACCACGCTGGCGCTGCATGCCATGGCTGAGGTGCAGCGACGGGGTGCCAAGGTGGCGCTCATCGACGCGGAGCACGCATTCGACCCCTCCTTTGCACAGGTACAGGGTGCGGTACGATACGGTGTACTGCAGTATGGTGTGATGCAGTATGGTACAGCGCAGGAGAGTGCAGTAAACGGCAGCCACACGCATGCTACAGAAAGCCACCCCGGCACGCCTATATCTAACATCGGTTAAAGTCCTCCTTTACACCCATCCCCACCCACCCCCACCCCCTCCTGTTCTGTCCCCTTCCCTCCCACAGAAGCTGGGTTTGAATGTTGACGAGCTGTACCTGTGCCAGCCTGACAGCGGAGAGATGGCGCTGGAGGTGGCAGACACGCTCATCAGGTGTGGGGCCGGGTGGGTGAGGGTGTGCTTGTGGAAGCGGGCGATAGGTTGCGGTGGTGTCTTGGTGTGGTGGCGGACAGGGGATTCTCTGTTCCCCTGTTTTTCTCGGCTTTCTATGTCGTGGGGTAGATGGATGGCGGGTTGTGGGTGTCAGAGAAGCTTCTTTGCGCAAACCATGCAGGTGTGCCCTACCTTCACCACCAGGCAGCCTGCACACTGCTGTGCCTGGTACCCGCCAACCTTGGGTCTTCCCTGTCCCGCCCCAACCCCCGCTGTACCGCTGTTCGCACTGCAGGTCCGCCGCGGTTGAGATGATTGCCATTGACTCTGTGGCGGCGCTGGTGCCCCGGGCTGAGCTGGAGGGAGAGATTGGCCAGACACAGGGTGGGTGGGTGGGGGTGGTATATGGGTGGCTGAGGTGCTGAGAGGGTGGAATGTGGGTGGAGATGGATGGGTCGTTGCTGGTGGGCTGGGTCGCCAGTTGACTGGCTCAGCGTAGATGGCATGCTGGTGTAGGGGTCAGTGAGGCAGGTGGAGCAGGCATAATGTGTAGCAGGTCTAGTCTGCGTCAGCCCTTACACAGCAGCCATC
>JAAMXP010000023.1:0-19046 GCA_019693395.1 Ettlia oleoabundans
GTGTCGGCGGTGAGGCCAGTGAAGCGGGCATCAGGGGTGGGGCTGGTGGCAGTCACGCTGGGCCTGCCTTGCACTGGCCTGGCGGTGAAGGTGTACTGCAGCTCAGCAATTGCACATTACACCAAAAACATCAACAACCTGCTTGACCGCGTGCACACGGAACCCTGGCAAGAATGCAGCAATCAAGCGGCATTCGCGCCGAAAACAACATATACTGCAGCCGAAGCTTGTCCACATCCCGCATACACTCCCCGCCAAAGGCTTGCCTGGGTGAATGTCACGTCCTTAGGAGGGGTGGCAGTGGCTTGCCCGGTGGTCGGGCCCCACGCTTGTGCGCTGGTCAGCACAGGCGCCAGTGTGGGCATGGTGATGATGTCTTCGTTGGATGGAGGGCTCTTGGTGCCGTCAGGTTGCACAGCAACACTCTGCACAAGCACGGATGCATAGAGGGTTGGCTGACCATCGCCCGATTAGGCAAGCCTAGCCAGGCTGAGCAGCGTTTTCGAGGGCCTTCAAGTGCCCCTACCACTGCAGTGATGAGCAACTCCTCCCTTGCAAAGCATATGCTTTTGCGACTGCAGGCAGAGAGGATCTTTGGGTTTGTTCCCGCAGTGCACTTGCCTTGACAACATAACTAAGCTCTGGAGTCAGGCCGCTGACAGAGCAAGGCTTAGTTGGGAAGCAGGTGGCAGGAACACACTTGGTCTCAGCACCAGGGGGCCCGCCGCCCACAGGGCAAAGCAGGAGCTCGAATTTTTGCCAGGGCCCTCCCGGGGGAGGCCCCACAACAACGTTGGCAATCGTGGGGCTGGTGGGGGCGCCAGACACGGTTGGAGACCTGCAGTTGATGCGGAAGTCAAGGTGAGATATTGCAGAGGGTCAACAGCCTGCGACGGGGCTTCTTATGTTATGTGTGTTATGTTACATTACAACAGAAGCTGTGAATGACCTTTCGGACTGCAAAGCAAGACTGCTCCGCTTGCACTGCTCATTTCACAGATCATGGACCCTCGACTTAAGGCCGCAAAAAGCACAGTAGATGCCGCAGGCAGACCTCGCTCACCCTGATGCCGCCGTCACGAAATTGAGGGTGTTGGAGGCGGGGCTCCACTTGCCGCCAGCCTTGCGCCCTACCACAGACACCTGATACTGACATGCGGGGGTCAGGCCTGTGAATGTCGCTTCGGGTTTCCTGCTGGTTGCGGTGATAGAGGGACCGCCACATAGGGGTGTGGCCGTGAACTTGTACTGCAGGCGGGGGCAAAAGGCACTGTAATCATTGCTAGGTCTGTGTTGACTACACGCATGGGGACAGGCATGCTATTTATTTTTAAAACTCAGAGAAGCTGTCTGCTACAGGGCTGTCAAAGACACAGCGAGGAGCCAACACTGCTGCTGCGTTTTGAGAACATCCATAGCCAGCATCTGCCCATTCCAGCTGGCACTTGCCTGAGTGAAAGTGATGACTGATGGTGGAGCAGCAGTGGCCTTGCCAGTGGTGCTGCTGGTGTCCACCGCAGAGGTCAAGGCGGGGGCACCTGGGTCAGGCATGGTCAGAGAGACAGCATTGGAGGCAGGCACGCGGGTGCCACTGGGCAGGATGGCCACAGCAGTCACATCATAGGTGGTGCCGGGCTGCAGGCCGCTGACATCACAGAAAATGGTGGGGCAGGTGGTCTTCACACAGTCTGCAGGGTTGGTTGACCCCTGGGGGCACAGCTTCACTTTGTACGACTTGGGCGTGGGGCCGGAGGCGGGGGGGTTCAGGGTCACAGTGGCGGTGGTGGGGGAGGTGGGGTCCTCGGCAGCGATCACAGGAGAGCTGCAGAAACAAGATAGAAAGCAGGCCAGGAAGGCAGCTTGGATTCAGCCACGCTTGCGTGCATTGCAGTAACAACAACAAACACAGGCATGCACCAGCCACGCGAACACATGCAGCCAACCAAGCTCCAACCTCACCCTGGTTTGGGGGTGCGGAAGTTGTGGGTGTTGGAGGCCGGGGACAGTGTGCCGCTAGGCAGAGTGCCAACCACGCTCACCACGTACTGCAAGAAGTCAGAATAGCATGTCGGCATGTTTAGCCACATCCGCATGGCTTGTTAAGAATGATTGTAAATATGCTGACATGCAGTCTTAAAAACTAAATGTTCTTCTAACCGGGATGCGCCACAAAAGCAGTGAAAACAACTGACTTGCCTGTGTGTTCGACGCGAGGCCTCTGAAGCGCGCATTGGGGGTTTGGCTGCTGACACCCACGCTCCGCCCGCCATTGACTGGCGTGGCAGTGAAGGTGTACTGCAACGAAACAAGCGCATAACAAAACATCAGTCGTTCTTGCCTCCTAACTGCTGAACAGGAACACGAGGAGATTACAGCAAACAAACAGCAACGGCATAATCATTACGCAACAAAAGCGCAGCCAGCCAGCCTAGGGCGTTCGAGGGCGCCAGTACATGCCTTGGTGTATGTCACGTCTTTGGGAGGGGTGGCGGCGGCTTGCCCAGTGGTCGGGCCCCATGCCTGTGCGCTGGTCAGCACAGGCGCCAGTGTGGGCATGGTGATGATGTCTTCGTTGGATGGAGGGCTCTTGGTGCCGTCAGCCTTCACAGCGACTGTCTGCACAAGCACGGCTATCCTAGTTGGCTTACCACCTGGGCACGGCTGCAAGCTTTCAGCTGCCCATGCCACGTGTGGTGCAGTAACATGTTGCAGCACACTTGCCTTGACAACATAGCTTGTTTCCGGACTCAGGCCGCTGACAGAGCAAGGCTTCGATGGGAAGCAGGTGGCGGGAACACACTTGGTCTCAGCACCAGGGGGCCCGCCGCCCACAGGGCAAAGCAGGAGCTCATACTTTTGCCAGGGCCCTCCCGGGGGAGGCCCAACAGCAATCAAGGCGATTGTGGGACCAGTAGGACTGCCAGTCACAGTTGGAGACCTACAGCCAACCAGAAGGAACACTTGAGGCAGTACAGAAACCATTGGAGGGTCGCCAGCCTGTGGCAAGACCTCCTCTGGTATAAGCAAGCGCAAACTAAATCTCCAGGCGCTGCCTACTGGTGGGGGTGTGCATTGACCGGCAGCAGAAAGCATGACTTTGAGTGAAAGACCCAGTCCCTGTGCCACAGGCAAAATTCGCTCACCCTGCCGCCGCAGTAACGAAGTTGAGGGTGTTGGAGGCGGGGCTCCACTTGCCGCCAGCCCTGCGCCCTACCACTGAAACCCTGTATTGGGTGGCGGGGGTCAGGCCTGAGAAGATCGCTTCGGGTTTCCTGCTGGTTGCAGTGATAGGGGGACCGCCATTCAAGGCTCTTGCCCTGAACTTGTACTGCACAGGGGGAAGGGCGCGGCCAATAGTTGAAGGTCAATATTGACATGCCAACCAAAGGAAACGATAAGAACGGTAAAGTATCCGGAAAATAATGCACCTGTCTATTGAACGACTGCAGTAGCATGGCAACGAGCCAACCCTGCTGCTTGTTCTCAAGCTTAAGCCCACATCTGCGGGTTGAGTAGCACGTGCCTGAGTGTATGTGGCGCCCTTTGGTGGAGCAGCAGTGGCCTTGCCAGTGGTGCTGCTGGTGTCCACCGCTGAAGTAAGAGTGGGAGCACCTGGTTTGGGCATGGTCATTACGAGGGAGTTGGAAGCGGGCACCCGTTTGCCACTGGGCAGGATGGCCACAGCAGTCACATCATTGGTGGTGCCGGGCTGCAGGCCGCTGACATCACAGAAAATGGTGGGGCAGGTGGTCTTCACACAGTCTGCAGGGTTGGTTGACCCCTGGGGGCACAGCTTCACTTCGTACGACTTGGGCGTGGGGCCGGAGGCGGGGGGGTTCAGGGTCACAGTGGCGGTGGTGGGGGAGGTGGGGTCCGCAGCAGCAATCACAGGAGAGCTGCAGCGAGCAAGGGGACGATGGGAAGAGGTGAGAAAGTGTGCTAGATTCACATCACATGCAAAGACAGACACATGCACTCACGGGCAACCATACGCTCCACAGCATAGAGGCATAGCCAGGGGTGTGGAGGTAAGCTGACATCTGCATCCAGCCATGCACACCCTGGCTTGGGGGTAGTGAATCTTTGGGTGTTGGAAGCCGGGGATAGCATGCCGCTAGGCAGAGCTCCAATTACGCTGACCTCGTACTGCAAGTAGTTAGGCAAAACACAGTTGCATAGAAGCAAGATATCAGCATATGCAGTACATGATAGGACCGTGCTTGTCTGCTGTGTCATGCACCGTGCAGCACTATCCTGCACTAGTTCGCTATAGCAAGCATCACTGAGTCATTCGCGCGTCAAAGCTTCCTACTTGCCTGTGTGCTGGACTTCAGACCTCTGAAGCGCGCGTCGGGGGTGGAGCTTTTGACGCTCACGCTGCGCCCACCTTTGACTGGCGTGGCAGTGAAGGTGTACTGCAGCCAAGCAGACAACCGAAAACCTGTAATCACTACATGTGCTCCTGCCTGCTGACCTTGTACACACGCCAGGAAGACACGGATTTTTGGCACTGAACACATGAATAGCAGCTATGGCAGCAGCCACACATACAATTCACCACTCGCCTGGATGTATGCTACGCCCTTGGGAGGGGTGGCAGTCGCCTGGCCAGTGCTGGGACCCCATGCCTGAGCACTGGTTAGGATAGGTACAGCTGCAGACATCCTCAAAAAGCAAGTCAGCCCCATGACAGCAGGCCACAGAAGCAGGAAAGAGCTCCAAACGACGCTAAGGGAAGGATCAACGGCGGAATGACATTCAGTTGCCCAGCCTGTGAAACTTGCAAGCGCCACAATAAGCAACCCACCATGCTGGCTCTCTGCAGCTACTCTTCAATCCCTCCTTACCTTCGCAAGGTGATATGAAGCGAGCCAAGGGCACCCGGCGTACACCAAAACCGTTCTCAGGGTGCATCTGGCCAAACTGCAGCACATGAGGGTAGGGAACTGGGATGAAGGGGTGAAAGGTCAGCTGGTTGCACACACGCCGCCAAGCTACAGCAGTGGCCAGCATTGGAGGGTGTCCACCCGATTGGATGAAGCCTTCCCACACAGGCAAGGCACAGCCTGGCAGTGCTCGCTAAATACTGTGCATGCAGAGGAGGGCCCAAGAAACGCAGCATGTGCATCGTCTAACCCTTTTCCTAGGGAACACGCTGCCTGGGCGAGACTTGATTTGGTTCAGCGCATCACGAAGCTTCCTCGTGTCATTAACGCCTCTGATGACGGTGTTCAGCACAAGTTTGGACCTGTCCACTACAGCGCCAGCGATAGCCAAGTGGCAACATACAGAGCAAAACAAGTGCATCGGTCTGTCAGTCTATTCAGCAGACAGGGGTGTGCAAGCATTAGGTTTGCTGTACTCTGTGGGTCTTTGTAAGGCGGCGGCAGCACGGCGTGCTTGATAGAACCCATAGAGAAGGTTGAAAGCACCAATATGCGTGACTATTCCCATCCAAATGTCCCACAGCAATAGCTGGCTGTCCCGCGTGGGCAAATGCGCATGTAGCGCTGGCTCACCATGGTTGGTTCTGGTCGTCCAGTCGCCATCATCAACGTGGGTGTTGAATGTCACTCTCGAACCTGCAAACACGCCAATACCAACTTTGATGCAGTTTCCCACAAACAGGTGGCAACGAACAACAATCCAATATTTTTCTCTGCCCCTTTTATGTGCATTTGTGCTGCACATATTCAGGCTGTGTGTACGTACCGCAATACACACAAAAAGTTGCAGCTGCGAGGCGCTGTAGACCTCACCCGGCAGAAGCTTCCGTATGGATGCAGTGTAGGCTTTTCGCAACGCAGGTGTAACAGCTGAAGGAAGGATGTCGTAAAACGCGACTGAGATCATGCCGGCAAGGGCAGTCGTTGGCATCGCAGTCATGACAGTGGTTCCAGTTGACGTGGCCTGCACAATCATTAGGTGCGGAAGCTGAGAGTCAGACCTCCTCTTCATAGGCCGTGAGGGCACAGCAAACCATCTTGCATCCCTGACACGGTGCATGGTTGCAATAAAAGGTGACGCAAGCCACATCACAGGTAGCGGGCAACCTGCAGGGATAGCCTTGCAGGAAGGACGGTGTGCTTACCAAGTAGGGTGAGCTCACGGTCTCCATGTGCACATTGCCGAAGGTGCGGCGGTTGAAGAAGCGGGGTGCGTTCTTTCGCAAATTAGAAGCCAGATTTCCCAAGGCCTTCAGCCCTGGACCCAGTTTGCCCTGGAACACCACGACTGTGTGCACAGCAATGGCCTCATCCTCATGTTCCAGTGCCATGGGGATGGCAACAGCACCTGCGCTTAGGGGCTGGGTTACATGGTTGGCCCAGCTGAGCTGACCAATGCCAGCTGTGCGTTCCCTTCTGCAACAGCTGTCTGGCCCAGCTGTTCCACGGAGCTGCCAAAGCTGAGCAGCATCATTATAGCGTCCAGCATTAGTTTGCAAAGCATTTGTTCGACCCAGCTGATGGCGAGTTGCTGGCAAACGCACCTGGCTTTGCACGGGCAATAGCCTGCTTGTAGGCACTTTCTATAGTGGGAGTGTAATTTTCGGGAGTCTTGACCCCCAACAGTGTGGTGACTATAAATATTGCAGCCAGGGGGCAGTTGGCGCCATTACTGGCAGCGGCAGAAACCACTACCTCGCTGCAGTAATGGGGGCCGGTGGCAGGGCAGGAGCGACAACTGGCAAATGTGAGCTATGGGAAACTTTGCTGACAGTAGAGTTTGGCACAAGCCAGCATGGGAGCCGGAGCAAGTTGGTAGACGGATAGCACAACTGGAGATCAGGAGAGGGCGCCAGCACCCAGAAGTGACAGCCACCAACGGTCGGGGCGCCCCGGAGCAGCGGATGGCCGCTTTATATGCTCGCTGTTTACTCCCAGAGTGCTCACACCAAAGTTCAGCACCTATCCACGCACTCGCCCATTGGCCCCCATAACATACCTGGCGGCGGGCAGTGGCACAAGTGGCAGCTCCTCCTCGTAATCAAGCTCCTCCAACGCCGCACTGTTCCCTGCCTGAGCCGCAGCAGTTGCCTGCAGCGGCGATGCCGGCAATCTGTGTCGGCGCGGACTCCCAACCGGGGGTGGCCCGGTTACCACCGGCTGGGCGGTGCATCGCGTAAAATGACCAAAACTGGACTCACCATCAACCCCAGGATCGTTGCCGCCAGCAGACCGCGACTAGGCGACATGACAGCCGCGCCCACCGGCTGGTCTGCGTTCGGGAGTCTTCGACAGTGTGATTGCAGCAAGGAAATAGTCAGTGAACGGGAGGTGGGTCGTGGGAGCCGCCCAACCAAGCGGTACATGGGGACAAAGGGTGGCGAACGGCAGCCGGACAAAAAAAGAAAGAAATAGCTGACGGGTCGCATGCGATTGCAATCTGGCAAGTGGCAGGGGTCATATGACTCGCATTGAAAGTGTCAGGCAATATGCGTAGTGCCCCTGCCAAGCAAAGTCAACGGCCCTTTCACTAGTCACCTTACAAGGATTCGAGAGGTCAGGGCTACAACCCCTTGGACCGGCGCCCCCAGCTGGCACCAAAACTGTGATCAGTTGAAGGGCTTCGACCAGCTTTTCATATTGGTTGGCAGGGACCCAAACTGCTCAATAACTGGTTCCAATCTAGATCTAACGAACCAGTCATTGTATGCACTTGACTAACACACTTCTGTATAAAGATGATGAATTACATCTGGCTAAGTACGCTGCCACCCCAGGCTGGGCCCTTGTGCAAGTGCGATAAGGTGCAACTGACAAACCCCACCAGCATGTGATTGATGCATTACAGGGCGGTGCATGTCGTTGTTGAATGGGCGCGCAAGGAAAGCCGTAAACGCCTGAAAGATGCGCATCCCCGGGATTCTGCATGGGGTGGAAGGAACCGAGGGTGAGCATGGTTGCGGCAAGGTTGCTGTCCCCATCTGGGGTTCAAGAAACAAAAACATGGAGGCAAGCATCAAGTGGCTTGCAGTTGAACTCTCTGCCGGATATGCTCTGGTTCTAAAACCCACAAGATGCACTTGCAACCCAGGCGAATGGGAAGCCCCCATCACATCCGGCCGACGTGGCCAGCCAGCGCTACAGGAACCAGCCAGTCCTGCAGGCTGCAGACAACACTAGGTATACCCTGTGTTGCTTGCAGCCCTGTGAGTGATGAACCCATGCCAGTGCAACCAGGTTTTTAGGTTGGCAAGATGGCCGGACTGGGTCAGTCCCAGGCATTGCCTGCTGGTATGGTATGATGGCCTGCGAACGGCGTTGTGTGCACCACTGCAGACGCTGCAGTTTGGAGCTACGATCACACCGTCTTGTCTGACTTCCGTCCAGTAACATGTTCAAATTTCACGCTGCGATGCAAGCTTTTCCAGCGGTTTGGCAGGTCTGCCAAGAAGTTGCAGGTTGCAGAAATGAGTCTTGCGTCCCTTGGGCAAACAGCACCATCTTGACTACCGCCGGCTGCCACAACTTGAAGAAACGCTCGCCAATGATATCTGGACGCGCGGCACCAACTCAGCACCCTTCTCCCGGAGGGCCTGAACAGGGGTAAATATCAATACTCGTCTGTGCCTTATGAATGATTCTTCATCAATGCCAGCACCGCCATTAGCATAGACGTGAGCGGGGTTACACCAACTGATCCAAGCCCTGCGGTGCCGAGCCATTGCCAAATAGTCGGGGTATTTGCTTGTTGCAAGTTAACATACGAAGATGATAAATGCTTGGCCGGGCATTCACGCAAGCGTGTGGGACGTCCGAATTTCGGACCGAAAAAGTCATACGGCTTACCGGCCCGAGTGGCAGAGCAGCTAAATGCAGGCTCACCTAGTGACGGCGCCAGTGGATGGGGTGGCGCCTGCGCTGCTGCTGAGCCTGCCAGGCAGCGGCATGGGTCAGTGCCAACCGATGGCTCAGTATCTGTTCAACGTGCCCGAGGGCTTTTCCAGGCTGGTGCTGGAGCACAAGCTGCGCCCAGGTAGTGGCAGCGAGGAGCATCCGTCATTGCTTGATGGATTGAACAAGTATGCTGCAGCAGGGGGTGCGTTCCAAGCCTTGGATGTTCGCTTGCTACCGATGCTACCATCTGTCACGCTGCTGCTGTTGCTGATGCATTGCAGGGCCTAGCCTGAGGGCTGCATTTGCAACCGACGCGAGCTCCCTGTCTGGATTTGGAGGTTTTGTGATGCGGCTACGAGGCGAGGGTCATGGCCAGCTACATGTGGTGGGGCCTGCTGGTGAGCCGGGCCGCCAATCAGGGTGCGAAACTGACATCCTTTGACCGGTTTGCCATCCGCCCTCCTGCTACTCGCTTGCTGGGATGTCTTATGTTCACGTTTTCGCCCCAGTCTGTACTGCGGGCTGCCTATCACGCCATGAGTGCATGCTGGCCTGCTTGCCATCTGGGTAGGCACGCAGGCTTTGGTGTGCAGCCTGCAGACCTTCATCCGCTGGCGCCACCCGGCTGTGCTTGTGGAGGAGGTGACACCCTGGCAGGCGCAGCCGGTTGTGTATCAGGTGAGCAGGCATGTGCCTTGGTGCCAGGAAGACAGCAATCTGCAAGGATGCCGTCAAGCTGGCAGTAACTCAGAATGCAGAGCGCCCCACACCACAATGAGGTGTAGGGCACAGGTGGCACAGAGCCCATGGAGCTGGCAGCCTGCTGCGCTGCGATGCCCAGCGCTCTTTGGGTTCTCCCCTTCTGCTTTAGCCGTGTGACCTCCCTGCCTGGGCAACTATTGGTTCTTGCAGGATGAACACGTAGCAGTAGCCGCCTTGTGGAAGCCTGGGCTGCTGGCAGCCATGTGGCCTGCGCCCGCCTGGCTGATGCGGCCACAGCCTGTGCAGCCGGCACAGCCAGCAGGAGCAGGTGGAGGGAGAAGCAGCAGCAGCGACAGCAGCAGCGACAGCAATGGTGATAGCAGCGAAAGCAGTGGCAGTGATGAGAGCAGCAGCGACAGTGATCGAAGCCGCAAGGATGGTCAGAGCAGCCGGAACAGCAGCAGTGACAGCAGCGATGGAGAGGTTGTGCGGGGTGTGTCAGGCGGCAAGCCTGCATCTGAGAAGCGGCAGCTGTCGGGCTCTCACCTGGACGGCATGTTTGAGGCGCTGGATGAGCTGTTCATGAAGGGAGGCGGCAGCAGCAGGAGGATGGCCCTGGCACAACTGAAAACATCTCGCGATTCGGTGGCAGCCAGGAGTGCCGGCGGGTCATCTGCCTGCCCAGCAGCGAGTAAGCATAATAAGGCTGTGCCAGCTGCAGCAGCAGCAGCGGCAGCAGCGGCAAAGTCCGCTGCTGCATCTGCGGTGTCGAGGCGTCCGCGCCCGTCTGCTGCTGGCAGTGGAGAGGCTGCCGATGTTGAGGTGGTGGGTGGAAAGCGCTATCAACGCATACCAGAGCAAGCAGGCATCAATGTGTGGGTGTGCCAGAAACTCGCCACCAAAGTGGCGGCAGCAGCAGCAGCAGCAGCATCAAGGCCGTCAGGCATGTCAGCCACCTCCCTCGGCGCCGCCAGCGGCGTTGTTGCCGAGCAATCGACAGCAGACGGAAAGGATGGTGTGGCAGCCACTGCGCAGGCTGCCTCATGGAATGGTGCGGAGCAGCCTGTGCTGGGGTTTGTGTGCCACATCAGGGCCAGCGACCAGTTGCTGCTGCTCACTAACCTTCACTGCAGGGCAGCTGTTGCACAGCTGCAGCAGCACGCCGTGCTGCCCCTGCTGCTGCAGCAGCGCGAACGCGTGGCCTGTGTGCTGCACATGGCCGCTGATGGTGTGGCTGGCAGCAGCGCCCTGCGCCAGCTATGCAAGCAGATGCAGCCTCTGGCAAGTGCAGCGGGCGGGAAGCAGCTTGTGGTGGAGCGTCCTGGAGTGCACAGCAGCACACAGGTGGCCCTGGCCCTAGAAACCGCATGCCCATCTTGTGTCCCGCTCGCTTCAACCCATATGTGACCGCCTGCCCGACCACCGTTTCATTGCCGTCCTCCCTCTGTTGATTGGAGCGCCTGGTCCACATCGGCCTGACATGTATCAATTGATCCTTTGCCCTTCGAGCCTGCGCAAACCCTCACTGATTGCTTGCAGGCAATTGGCCACCTGGCATCAGCTCGCACCACCGCCAAGCTCCACCTCATCAGTCCCCGCATCTTCCCGCTTCCAGCTGGAATCCCGCCGGTGCAGTCTGCTGACCCCACAAGTGCAGCAGAAGCTGCTGCTGGCGTCGGCTGCCGGGATCGTGGCTGCGGCGGTGCTGGTGAAGAGGCCGGCAGCGCAGAGGGGAGCATGGGGATGAGCCGCCAAACCAGCCAGCACAAACAGGGCCAGCAGCTAAACCAGCAGCAGTGTGTAGAGGAGAAGAAGCAGCAGCACGACCAAACGGAAAAGACAGAACAAAGGCAGGCACAGGAGCAGCATCATCATCAACAACGGCATGAGGTGCACGAGGATGGCGCTACTAAGCGCAACAGCACATCCATAAAGTCAGATGTGCCGTTTGGGATAGGAGCGGCAGCACCAGAAATGGGGCTGGGCACCAGTGACGGCGCTCCTCCCAATGACAGGAGCGGCGTGTTAATCATCAGGCATATGGTAGCGCTGCAATGGAGGCCGCGGCAGCCTGGCAGCAGCGGTAATGTCAGCGTCAGCAATGCATGTGCTGCAAGCAGCGGGGCTGGTCAGCAGCTCCCGCCTGCAACAGGAACGGCAGCTGAGGCTGGGGCAGATTTAGGCGCAGCGGGAGGTGCCCGTTCACCGCCAAGACAGCTTGCACAGGAGCAGCGCGGGGCGGCGGTGCCTGTGCTGTGTGTGGAGCCTGTGGAAGGCTTTGCAGACAGCGGTGGGTTCGACGCCATCGCCATTCAGCGTGAGGTGCTTTCAGAACGTCCGCAGCTGTTGCTGGCTCTTGAGCACCTGCGACAGCAGCAGGATGACGCCCTGCTGCCCCCACACCAGCAACTGTCAGCACGCAGCTCTGCGGAATGGCTGTGCCGACGGAACCAGGTGGCACCTCCGCCGCCGCCGCCCCCACCCCCCACGAGCCCACCATTGTATCAGGCACCGTTGGCAACTACCAGGAGCCATCACCTGGCTCATCTGGTGGAACAGAGGCCCTTGATGCATCAGCTGCATCCACAGCCTCAAGTCATGCGGCCGCTGTACTGGCGCCAGCCCCCGTACCAGCCTGTGCCCGTGCCGCTGCAGCTGCATCCCCCTCCCTCGCTGCCCCCTTGGCCTCAGCAGCAGCTGTGGCCTCCTGTGCATGCACCAGCAGCAGCAGGCAGCGGTGAAGGTGCCACCTGGCAGCAACACCAGCCCCGGCTGGCAAGTGCCTCACAGCAACAGCCAGTGGAAGCACCGCACCTGCAGTCAAGACAGCAGCAGCAGCAGCAGTCTTGGGTGCCTGGGAACGCAGAGGCTGCCCAAGCAGTGCCGCTGCCCTTACCCAGTAACAAAAGGGCGGCAGAAAGCATCCGTGCCCGCCTGCAGGGTGTGAAGCGCACGCGATCTGACAACAGTGCAGCGGGCACAAATGGCACAGCCAGTGAAGCTCAAGAGGCAGCACAGGACGACCAGCAGGAAGAGCAGCAGCAGCAGCAGCAGCAGCAGGCGCTGGAAGAGACATGTGCATCCGCACAGCCGCAGCAGTGGCTGCAGGGGGCGCCTGACTGCATCCGCCAGCTAGCAGCAGGCCCTGCTGCATGCTGCCCTGCACCAGAGGTTGTGTTCCTGGGCACCGGGTCAGCAGAGCCCTCCAAATACCGCGGGGCGTCGGCCATACAGCTCAGGCAAGCTATCTCCCCTTCCCCAGCTGCCTGTGCGCATGTGACACAACAAACAACGGCTAGCACAGGTGCCTGCTTGCATGGCCAGCCCCTTCCTACGCCTCACCTTCAGCCGCCTTTAAAGCTGCCGCCCTGCCTGCAGGCTTCCGTGCGGTCAGAGTGTTCTAATGGATTGTGGAGAGGGGACGCTGGGAGCGCTGTGCCGCACACATGGCAGCGCTGGTGCGGGGCGGGAGGTGGCCAGCCTTGGCTGCCTGTGGGTGTCGCATCGGCATGCAGGTGAGGCAGCGCCTGTCCCATGCAAGCCTGGCCCGCTTCCGCATGTGCACAGGTCCATGCATGCAGTTGTGGCCCATCACCCCTGCCAGCATGGTCAGCAAATTCCATGTGCATAGCTGTGCTGTGCAGTGCTGTGCTGTGCAGTGCTGTGCTGTGCCGTACCCTGGGTTGGCAGACACAAACACCTCCCTCCCTGCGCTTGTTCGTCCTTCTGCTCCCACGCGTGTGCTGTGCGCTGTGGCTCCTTTGCTGCACCGGTGGAAGCTGCAGAGCAGCCATCAATTCACAGCCACACTCACCAACAGGCGCCGCCTTCTGGTATGGCTATGCTGTGGCTGCCTGACCCTTGACCAGCACCCGGTTGCCCCACCCTGGCACCTGCAGATCACATGTCTGGCGTGCTATCACTGCTAGGCGCCTACCCGGCCTCACTGCCGCCACTGCTGGTTGTGGGACCTCTCTCGCTGCGTGACTGGCTGGCGGATTCTGCGCCGGCGCTGCGGCTGGCGGGCCGCTACAGATTTGTGCACTGCTTGGAGCTTAACCACCCAGGTGTTGGCCCGGGTTGGCTTGCTTGCTCTGCAAGTTCCGATGCTTCCAACTCCTCACTGATGGTTGTATGTGAGCAGATACAGCCCTTGATGAGGTGTCGTCAGCATGCGCCTATGTTTGCTGGCATCTCACGCACAACACAGATTGGGAGCAACAGGAGCGCCTGCCTTGCCCCGACCGCTACTGCTGCCGCCGCTGCTTTCTGTCGGAGTTGCAGAGCACTGGGCGCGTCGGGCCCTGCAGCGTCACCTAGGCATCACACACCTGCAGTGCGTGCCGGTGCGCCACTGCTCAGGTGGGTGGGCACAGGCCCCGCTGTTGCATGGGTGGTCGACTTCTATGTGCTGTGTTGCTGCCGTGACTGTTGAGTAGGTAGACAGGGGCTGAGAATTTGGTATTGAGCTGGTAACCTGCACACATTGGCCCTCCCCACACTGCCAAAGCGCCGTGATTGCAACGTGATTGCAACGTGATTGCAACCCAACCTGCCTCACCCTGCACTTACCCAACCGCCCCTAACTGCAGATGCGTACGGTCTGGTGCTGCGCCACGAGCAGGGGTGGAGCCTGGTGTACTCGGGAGACACGCAGCCCTGTCAGCAGCTGGTACAGGTGGGCTGGCTGCAGCATGGGGGGTGGTGCAAAGGAAGGCCGGGCCAATCAACAACCGTGCCACCCGCCCTTTCAGTCTCACATTTTTCAGTCTCGCATGAAGCAACATGGCAGCCCTGCCATCGCTTCATAGGCTGCAGCCTGCCATCTGACATTCACCTGACTCAAGTTCCAGCCTGCCTGGTTATGCCTTCCCTCCTACGTGTCACAGGCTGGCCGTGGTTGCACCCTGCTGATCCACGAGGCCACCTTTGAGCCGTGCCTGGAGCAGCAGGCGCGGCAGAAGCGGCACAGCACCACGGCAGAAGCGCTGCAGGTGGCTCAGGTGGGTGGTGCTGGTGGTGTCGCTGTAAGCGGGTGGGTGAGTGGGCAGATGAGTAATTGTTGTGGTGTACTAGTAGGGTGAAACAAGGGCCAACATGCTTCTCATTGCAAAGGCTGTCTGGGGCGCGGGGTCATGGACAAAAGGCAGCTTGGAGTTTGGGACGGGAGTGGTTGCTCAGGCCATGGACATTCCCCCTCTGCATGCTTGCCCTTGCCAGCTCGCCCGCCCAGCTCCGGCCTTTGTTGTTTTTTATCACGTGTGGTGCAGCGCATGGGAGCATACCGCTGCATCCTCACCCACTTCAGCCAGCGCTATCCAAAGTGGCCCGAGGGCTTGCCGCAGCTGGTACCAGTAGAAGAGGCGGGCACGACGGCTGAAGCTACGGTAGACAGCGGGCAGGACACAGCTCTGGCCAGACCGAAACCCAGCTCAAGTGCCCTTCGGGGGGCTGCTGCCAGCGCCGTGGCATTTGATGGCATGCGGGTTCCCCTGGCACTGCTGCCGGTGCTGCCTGCTCTGATGCCGGCGGTGCAGGCAGCCTTGGCAGCTATCGAGGAGGAGGAAGAGGAGGAGGAACGGTTAGAACCCGATGCAGCTGTTGACGCGATTTAAGGGAGACAGGAGCAACGATGCGCCCTGCTTACTTGCGTGGCACGACAGAGCACCCCTTTTGCTGCGAAGGAGCTGTGTAAAATTTGCCTGTGTTGCTTTAATCCGAGTACGACAGACAAGTACCAAATTGAGGGGAGGGGCAAGAGAAATATGTGTAGGAATGAAAGACATGGACAGGGCAAATATTTGTGTTGCATTGCAAAATAAATGCCGTCCACAAATGGCCATCGTTAAGAGTTGCGCCCCAACCTGGCAAGGGCTTGACCTGCCGGACTTCTGTAAGCGCCCTGCTTGCTGCCTACTAGGCATCTGAGTCGCTGCCTGCATCCCCAGGTGGTGACGCTTGCGAGTATGCCACACTATTGAATGCCTGGTACTGCGCAGGCAGACGACTGCTGTCGATCCGCCCTTGCTCCAGCCGCTGCTGCTGCTGCGAGCCTGCCTTGGGCGATGCCGTGGGCTGCTGCCCCTGCTGCTGCTCCTGGCGCTGGTACTGGCTCAGCTGCTCCATCAGCTGCCAGGCCTCCTCCTCCTCACGCCCCTCATACCCCAGCTGCGCATGGTTGAGCAGCCAATCGTACATGCTGCAGCAGGGCAGCAGTGAGCAGAAAGAACCTCGCAGGTGAACATGATGTGACTCACGCCTCACACGCTCGTACGTCACGTGAGCGTGCATTGAGCCCCGGCATATCAAGGCTGGAGTGCGCTGTGCCAGTTGCAGGTGCAGCTGGGACACGGCTTGCTCGCTTTGACGAACAAGGTTCCACATGGCTGCCCAAGCTACCCCAACCCTCCACATCTTGCGCACATTCGCGCACTCCCACGGTACCCTGCACTTCCGCATTTCCCCAGTGCACTTGTACGTCCCATGGCCCCGAGGATGACCAGGCGCCCCCACTCACTCCTTGTGCTCCACATGGTAAACCCCCAGGTTGGAGGGTGGCTCACTGAGCGCCAGCGCCGGCCCCAGCTCCTGCTGCAGCATGCGCCCCACCTCCGGCTTGAGGCGAGGCACGTTGTTGGCGCTGTTGCGACCCCAACCTGCGCCACACGACACGCCGCAGCCCAGCAGCAAAATGGCTCAAAATGGTGCAGCATAGCATGGAGTGTGTCCCATATGTGCGGCATGCATGCTGGGCCTCGGCTAGGTGGGGCAGGGTTATGCGGGTATGCAGGTGATCCAGTTGGGGAGCATCTTTGCTGCCGTCTGCCAGGCACACAAGCCATCCAAGAGTCCAGGCGGAGTCAAGGCATGAGGTGGTGAGGGGCTGTGCCGCTTCAGTCACCTGTGACTATGCAGAACCTGAAGCCGCGGGTAAGGCGCTGGCCCTGCAGTGCGCGGCGCTTGAGGTGCAGCAGCCAGGCGCGCAGCACTATGCGGGCGCCCATGACGGAGAGGAAGTGGAGGTCAAGCTGCCCTGCAGCCAGTTCCAGGGGGGGTGGGGGTGGGGTTTCGTCAGTGCTGGAAAGGTGTGTCTTTGCTTCGCTTGCTGGGGCAGGAGCCTGTTTGTCGCAGGTACATTGCCACTCAGACTGTTAAGCCTCAACATTCGCAACCCTGTGGCCTAACAGGGTTAAACAGCAGCATGTTCCAGCGACAGTTGCAGGTGTGGCTGCTGCGGCATTGTGGTGCCCAGGGAAAGACAGCCATGCTGCTCTCAGCCCACGAGGCCGCCCACCTGCCGTGTCGGGTTTTGTGAGGTCCAACTGCATGACTCCCCGGAAGCTGCCGTTGAGCTGGTATGAGTCCACAAAGAACCTGCGGGGAGGAGGGCCGCCATGGAGAGTGCAGAGGCTGAGCATGGGGAGCGATGGAGCAGGGCCAAGGCTGCTGCAACATGCAAGGCGGGAAGCAGGGGTGGGTGGAGGGTTGCGGCGAGAAGACGGGACGGCATCGTCCAGCAGGAGCAGCCCAGCTGGGCATGGCAACACCTGTGTAAGGCCCCACCTGAGTCCTTGTGCCCAGTGACCCACGCGCCCGTGGACCTCCATCATGCAATGCATGGTGATCTCATCGGGGGGCAGGCCTATGGTGCCCACCACATGCCTGCAGCCAGCATGGAAGGACGGAAGTGAGGGTGCTGCCACACCACCTAGACACGTGGGTGGTGCACCAGACAGGAGTGGGCAAATGATTGGGACCCCCAGCGGCATGGGGTCACCAGAGCTGAGCAAGGCGTGCGCACAGAGCAAGCTGATTGGGGGCTGTTGTTGGCGGCTCGCAGATGCCTTGCTCACCGGTATACTCTAGTGGCGGCATCTGCATCGCCCGCAGTCGCGCACACGCTCAGCAGCGCGTTGAGCACCACTGCAGGGAGCGGCAGGTGGGCAAGCAGCAATGACTGCTTGGTGATGGCATGGGTGTGGCGGTGGTATGGGCGGCAGATGGGCGGCTCTCTGTGGATGCATGCATGTGCTGTGCAAGGACGTGGAAGGTGGCAGGCCATCAGGAGCAGCATGGTGTGGCTGCAGGTCTGCGCTGCCTCTCCAGCTGCATGTCCATTAGCGAGCAAGCTTTGCAAGGGAACGGCCATATCACCCGGCATGCATTGCTTGGTGCTGGTGCTGGTGGAGCAGGAGCAGCACAACGTGCCTGTGTTGGGTGTTAGCCCCTCCTCCTGCATCTCCTGGAACAGCCGCAGCGCTGTGCTCAGCTGCCCCTCACCCTGCAGGCAGATCAGCAGATATACGGTGCAGGAAACAGACAGATTGATGCCCATTGGTCAGGCAGACCAAGCGGGAGGGGAGCACTGTCCCGCAAAAAAATTGCATCGGGATGGCTACTGTGCAGTTACTGTCTGCCTGGCAGCACACTGCATGGCGCAGCTCCATGGCGCGCAGCCAAGTCCGTGCTGGCCCCCTGCGGGCAACTGTGTGCCCTGCGGGTGGGTGTGAGTGTGACCCACGTGGTAGCAGGCTGTGATGAGGGTGGAATAGGTGTACTGATCCCTCTCCACCCCAGCAACCCGCATCTCATCCAGCAAATCCAGGGCCACCTCCAGCTGCTGGGCCGCCTCACAGGCAGCCAGCACGCTGTTGTACACAATGGGGGACGCAGCTAGGCCCCTGCAGCACAGGTAGGAAGGGCAGTAAGAGAAGGGGCAGGTAAAGAACATGGAGGGAGGGGATGGCGCGCAAAAAGATAGCAACTTCGGCGAGGTGGTCAGCAGCAGATGCCGCAGCAGTGTCAAAAGGCAACAGGCAGCGGAGCTCAAGGCGATTTGGAGGCTTCAAACCTGCCCGCCGAACCATGCCATCAGTCAGCCAGCCAGACGTATGCTGAGCCGCCACAGGTGCTGGTGCCGCGACCCCACCTGGCCAGCATCTGATCCTTCAGCTCCACGGCACGCTGCCAGTCTGCCATGCGTGCACAGGCGATGATGGCGGCTGAGTAGGTGACGGCGTTGGGCTGGCTGCCGCTGATGGTCAGGCTGCTGTCCATTCCTGCAGTGGGCCACAGGCAGTTCAGTGCAGACCAATCAGTGTAAGCGCCTCAAGCATATGGTCAAGAGTGAGGTCCCCACCCCGCCAACTGTGCACAACTGAGCGCATAGTAAGATGTATGAATGCCACCTATTAAGCGCAAGGCCATGCCACACGACATATCAGGGCAGGCGTGCCATGCAACGCAAAGCCTCAGGGGTGCCTGCTGCCCCCCGCATCAACAACGCAGCCAGCCAGCCACTTAGCAGCATCCAACCAGCCATGCACCGTCGAAAAGGTCGAGGGCGCGCTTCCAGTTGCCGCCCTGTGATGCGCGTTCCATCAGCTCGGCATACGTCAGCTGCGCCGGGTCCTCGCCCTGACCCTCCATCCACTCTGCAGGTATGTACATGCATACCGCGGGGTGTATGTTGAGCATGGGTAACATACCCCCCCCCCCCCCCCC
>JAAMXP010000023.1:19057-31569 GCA_019693395.1 Ettlia oleoabundans
CCCCCGGGTGGGAATGGCTGGGCTGGGGGTGGAGCGTACAGGCACAATGGCAAAGGGGTGGCATTTCATTGCACATCTTGCCCAACCAGCGCAGTGACCAACCCTTCCACAGCGGTTCTCCGCAAACAACCAGCTAGCATGCCATGCTGCAGTTAGATGTGGTGCTTTGTGCCCCGGAGCGCTGCAGCCTATGCGACTTGTGGAGTGTCTCCAGAGCTAGCAACGCCCCCCCCCCCACACACACCAACCTTACCCTCACTCTGCCCCTCACCTTTAACCTGCACCGCCGTACGCAGTTTGGCCCAGTCCCCCTGCTTGGCAAACACGTCGCAAAGGGTGGCGTAGGTGGCGCTGCTGCCTGCCACGCCCGCATCCTGCGTACACAACACAAACACCTGCTTGTTAGCAACTCTGCGAGGGTGGCAGCACTGAACAGCAAGGATCCTGCACCTCTCCAAACATACGATGACAGCCGACATACGGTACACTGGTCCGCTACACAAACGGGGGGGCAACTGGGGTGGAGATGCCCTACCATACGCCCTCCTGTCGCTGTCCTCCCCCTCTTACCCCCAGCCTGGCCCAAGTTGCACCCACCGTCATCTGCTCAAACACCGCCAGCGCACGATCCGGCTGGTTGCTTCGCTCCATGCAGCTGATCATCTGGTTGTAGCAGATTGTGTCGGGCTCCAGCCCCTGGTCCAGCATCCACTGCCACACCTGCTGCGCACGCTGCCAGTCACTGGTGCGATCACAGCAAGCAATGAGGCTGGACACAGTCACCACATCCGCCTGCACGCAACATACGGGACCGGCAGAGGTGAGGGTAGGCGCATGGCAGCAGCGATGCAGGACCGGCGTAACCACGGACCGAAGTATCGGGCCAATGACGTGCGGCACAGCCAGCCAATGGGACACGTGCCTGACTGCCACTTTCCACTTCCCCCCAAACACAAAGATTCACGCATGCGCGGTATATGCACACATGCTAGCCCAGCGCCCATCTGCCCTCCCTCACCTGCACTCCCATGGCCTGCATGACTTCAAAGAAGCGGAAGCCCCTCGATGGCGCACCCGCACGCATACACGCCGCAATCACTGCACAGCACGCAGGCAATGGGCGGTGGGCGAATGCCAAGCGGCTAGACGATCTGGTGGCAAAGTGGAGAAGCTCTGCATGGACATCGATACCACTTCCTGTGCTGTTCAGCAGGTCATCCCGTCCTCAGAAACCGACGAACTGCAAGGCCTCGGCTGTGCACCTGCCCCCCAAAACCCCCAGCCCTCGCCCCACAGGAGGAGAAACACTCACATGCATTGAAGGTGGGAGCCTTGGGCTGAACTCCATCCTGCAACATCAGGCGGTACACAGCCAGCGCATCGCCCAGCCGCCCCTGCCTGGCAGCCACAGACACAGCCACAGTCTGCACGGGGCAGGGTGTGTGGGGGGGGGNGGGGGGGGGGGGGGGGGGTAAGACATAGCTAGGGTGGGTCCCTCCGGTTTGGCACGTGTCATTGTAGCGACGGATGCATCATGGCTCTGCTGGGTAGGTGGCCACTGTCCAGCAGGAAACCCGCCATTGAGCACAGATGACGGAGACAAAGCAAGAACAAAGGAACGAAAACAATCAACAACCATTCAAAACAAAGGATCCACTAAAGTCCATATAAATCAAAGTCGCATGCGTGCCTGGACATGCGTGTCGCGATAGTTTGGCATCCTCATGTGCATGCTGTGAAGCACGCGCAGCACTGTGGACCACCGCGCCCCGCCACCACCCTCATCTGCAGCCGGCAATCAGTCAGCCGCCAGGGGCAATGAGAGGAGCCAGTGCAGTAGCGCATCAGGCAGCTGATGCTCAACACCGTGCACCCGCTGCCTTACCAGCTGAAGGGGTTAAGCATCACCATTGAGATTTAGGTGGAGGGCTCATGTGGCGCATACAAGGGCAGGCTGAAAACAGATGCCAAACCCAGCACCACTACTCCATTCACCCACTGTCAAGGCATGTATACAATCAGGTTCACGCATGAACACAGGCACACATAGGCCCGGTTATCCTACAAACACATCGCCCAGCACGCGTCCTACACTCCCCCACCCACCCACCTGTCTCTCCCCCCAGTGCTGTAATGAGGTGCAGGTACATAAATGCATCTAGCTCCACCCCCTCATCCACCAGCCGCTCGTATAGCGCCTCAGCATCGCCTCCTCGGTGTGCGGGGCTGTAGGCGCACACTGTGATGAGGCGGGAGTAGGTGGAGCGGTCGGGGCGCAGGCCGTCATCCAGCATCCAACCGTACACGCACCACGCCTCCTCAAGCAGCCTGACGGGAGGCATGAGGCACGGGACGCACGCCATGGGCAAGGGTGGAATATAAGCAGGTCAGATGCAGGGCCAGAAGGCGCATGTACGTCTGCCAAAAATAATTATATTGGCAGTGACAGGGTTGGCAGCAGGGTTGGGGCAGATTTGGGCTCCGGCACACAAGGCACAGCCAAACCGGAAGACCCCAGCAATCAAGGCACGGCCGTGAGCTATCAGCAGGGTGAGCGGGCTACCTGGCCTTGTGGCATGCAGCTATCATGCGGCAGTAGCTGAAGGCCGCCTGCGCCCGCGCCCGATCCTTCTGCCGCTCCATCTGGGCCTCCGCCTCCGCCCGGGCTGCGCCGCTGGCACTGCCTCCGCCATCCCCCCCGGCGCTTCTGCCACTAATGCTATGAATCCCTGTGCTTCCCAGGTCAGCACTATCTGCATCATCATCGCTGCTGGCCAAATCCAAACTGCCGCCGGCCGTGCTGCCATCAGGAGCGGAAGTTGTGAGGGCCCCCTGCTGCCCCCTGGGAGGCTGCCAAGTCAGCGCACCTTCCGCCGCTTTATCAGCCGCTTCCCCCTCATCTGACTGCCCACTGCTGCTGCCACCGCGCTTTGTCCTGACTGGGGTCTCCACCAGGCTCAGCAGACCCATCTCCCTGGCCGTCTGCATGTCACACCCATGACTCGAAGTCATCCCCAGCACAGCGTAACATAGCACGCACAGCAGTGTAAACTGCCAGTGATTGTGTTTGTCTGCTGCCCGTTGCTTACCTTGAACAGCTGGAAAGCGAGCAGCGGCTGTCCACGGCCAAAGCAGAAACCGGAGAGGCGCCCCACAGCCTGGTGGCTGAACCGCACGCCGTCGCGCTGCATGCGCTGCAGCAGCCAGTCCACCTGCGCAAATGTGGTGATGTGCGATGGGTGGGTGGGTCGTGCCATCACGGTGGGTCGTACGGAGGTAAGTAAGCGTGGGTGTAGGCGCACGCTGGGCATGCATGCACGTCACGAGGAGACAGGTACCGTGCCATCAGCACATCGACCAGTATTTTTCAACCAACTGTGGCACATTCAGAACAACCCATGGACCTCCCTCCTCGCTCGCAGCCCCAATACGACCGCACCACGGGCCGGGTGCGGCACGTTGTTGTTCCTGTCCCTGCAGGCAGCACACCTTGTCCTGCTGCCCACGCTCCAGGAATGCATTGATGAGTGTCTGGTAGACCACGGCGTTGCCCTCCACACCGTCTGCCGCCATCCAATCCAGGACCTCGCACGCGTCGGACAGGCGGTCCGCGCCCGCAAGCGCAGACACCAGCGCCCTGCACAGCGCCAGGCGTACGCGCGCGTGTGTGGCAAGAGCAGGGAAATCCGCACAGCAGGCGAACAGCAGCGTCGCCTGGCTGCCAGCAAGTGCGGGAGAATGAGAGCCAGGCGGGCACAGACGTCGGCACCACACCCACATGCGGTTGACAGCAGACTGCCGCAGTCCTGTCTCCCTTCCCCTCCCAAAACAGCATAGAACACAGGGAGGCCCAGCACTGCCTGTGTTCATCCACCTGTATGTGAAGCTGTTTCGCTCCAAGCCCGCAGCGCGCATGTCGTGGTAGACCTGCAGCGCCGCTTGCCACCTCCCCGCCTTCTCGTGCGCCATTATCAGGATGGTGTGGGCCACCGCGTCGGGAGGCAGACCATGCGCATCCATATCCTGATGGGTTGAAACAAGCCCAAGAAAAAGCAGGGGAAAGGAGAGGATTTGTAGGACGGGGGAGACAGGGGCAGGGGGTGAGAGGCGGGCATGGAGCGGATGCTGGGCTCAGACCTCGCAGTCGCAGCAACACAGGGCAGCAACCACAGCAGGCAGCCATCCAGCAAACGAATCGCTTTTTCAGATGTGCGCCATGCCTACCTTCATCAACCTCTCCACCACGTCCACCTTGCCTGCCTTGGCGCACACATCAAGTAGGCTGCAGGGGGGCACAGGGGCACAGGAGCAGGTGGTGCGAGAGCGGGTGGCATGGCTTCCGGTGCGTATGTGAAAAGTAGGGGCTAGCGATGAAGGAATGGCTGATGACTGTGCATGATGAAGTCACCAGGGTCCGCTCAACATCAAGTGGGAGTGCGGTGCATGGAAGCTGCTTGCATGCATACTGGTAGCGCTGACAGCAGAGGATCAGCAGCCACAGTGCAAGGTTGCTTTTCACGCATTCAATCCACACAGAACCAGCCATGCGCACTGCATGGGCTCCTGCATCCTCACTTCTGCCACATGCCCCTGTCCAGCTTCACGCCCCACTCATCAGCCAGTCTCAGCAGAGCCAGCGCCGCCTCGTCCTGCAGAGCGCAATGCAAACAAGCTCAGTGCTGCAACCAGCAAAGAGGCAGGCAGCAGGCATGCATTGCTTTGCGCCCGCTGGCTCGAAGGCGCTTCCGCATGCCGCACGAATAGCACAGGCGGAGCACCCTTGGGCATATGGGCTGCTGGCTGTCCTGACACCTAGCAGCACCGCATAGCATGCACCCCACACCACCTGTCCTGTGGCTCACCTCCAGCAAGTTGTTTGCCAGCTTGAGTAGGACAGCCAGAGTGGTAGTCGAGCGGGTTGGGTAGCCACCACCGCCACGGTCAGCAGCCAGCAGCAGGGCAACTGCACTGCGCATCCCGTCACCCTGCACGCAGGCACATACATACTTGAATGCATACAGGCATGTCAGCAGGTAAATTGCTGCTGGGCAGCTGCAATGAAGCTCTGAGAAGACAGACAACATGATGGCACTGCTGCACGCCTCCAACAATTCACATGCACATGCATAACCATGCGGCAAAAACAACCACATAACCCAACAAGCAAATGAACAAACACAAACATAGCCAAGTCGTGCAGCAAGGGGCAAGGTGAAGGTTGCGGCAGCAGCTTGCCATAAGCGCCATTGCCCGTAGCAGCAGCTGGAAGCCGCCCTCGTCCAACCGGCGCTGCCGTGGCGCCTCCACTGCCTGTGCTGGCTGCGTGCTGGGGCTACCTGCCGACGCATTGTCAGGTTCCTGCCCACGTTCACTGCTGGTACCCTCTCTGCTGCCGCTTGCTGCTTCTGCGACATCGCCAGCCCTACGCTGCATCTCCTCCTCTGCCTCCTCTTCCTCCCTTGCCTCCTCCTTTGGTGCCGCTGCTGCTTCCATTTCTGCCGCAGTCTCTCTGGCTGTCTGCATGTAATGGCTCAGGATACTTGCCAGCTCAGCAGCAAAAATATCACCTGACGCGGCAGGCGGAGGGTCAGTCTCCGCCGTGGCACCACGCGTCTGGTCATCGAGTGGCGCTATTCCATCTCTGTGCATTACTTCAGGCCCATCCTCCCACTCGCGCTGCTCGCCATCATGCTGTGATCGATGATGCATCACTCCTTGCTGCTGCATCTCATCAGGGGCCCCATCTTGCTGCTGCCCCTGGTGTTGCTCAGCTGCATGCTGCCGGTTTGGGTCTTCAATGGAGTCTGCATGCTGCGCGCCCTGCAGCACCTGCCGCGCCTGCTGCTCTACCTGCTGCTGCTGCTGCTGCTCTTGCGCCTGTTGATGCTGTTGTTGCTGTGAGTGCTGCTGTGCCCGCTGTTCCTGACAAGGTGGCAGCAGGCTGTGCAGCTCCTGCAGCACATTCTCAGGCCACTCAAACGCGGCAAGGCCAGCATCACAACTGGCACTGCTGCTGGCAGTCGCACTGGCGGTTGCATCGGTGACGCTGCTGGCACTGGCGCTGCCATTCGCTCCAACAATAAGTGCCATTCTTGTGAGAGGCGGTGCCTCCTCCGGTGCCGGTGTCTCCGCCGCAAGCACCTGCAGCATCTGCTCCGCCAGCTGCCGCGCCCAGTAGGGCACGCGCAGCTGTTGCTGGCGGAAGTACTGCTGATGCAGCAGGTGGTGCTGCTCCTGCTGCTGCCTCTGCTGGCTATAGGACAGATACGCGGGCTGCTCCCTACGTGCCTGCAACTGCTGGCCCTGCAAGGGCAATGCCGGAGCAGCCTGCTTCTGCTGCTGTTGCTGCTGCTGCTGTTGCCTGTGACGCTGCTGGCTGAGCAGCATGCGTAGCGACGGCCTTTGCCGATCCTGCTGCTCTAGCGCGCCGCCATGCGTGCTACTTGTGCTGCTGCTGAGCATGGGCGCTTGTGTGCGGGGCACAGATCTCTGCGGCGGAGTGGCTGCCCTCCGCACCGAGGAGGTGGCGGCTGCCGCAGCAGCAGCGCCATTCCGCACCGGCCGCTGCAAGAGAACTGGCGCTGCCGCATCTGCACTGCGTTCAGGAGAGCTGCTGCCTTGTATGGGATTCCCACCGCGTATTTCCAGCGTTGACTGTGAGAGTGCAAGCGTAGCGGGCGGCGTGAGCGGTGCAGGCACGGGTGCACCTTCCACCTGCTGCTGTGGTTGCTGCTGCCCAGCTGGAGCCCTGCCCTTGCTACTTTCCTGCAGTCGTCCAAGGTTGCCATCGGTTGCATGTGCGTGAATTTCCCGTGCCCTGCTGCTGTTATGCCGTACTTGCCCCAAGGCGCCTCCTTTTGCGATCTGCCGTTTGCCAGGTGCAGACGCGTGGCGCTGGACGTCAGAGCGGCCATGCGAAGCCGCCACAGACGTTACTGATGCTGCTGCTGCAGAGCTACATGTCTCGCTGCCCATGCTGCCCAAGGTTTGCAAGCGCCGCTGCGCTGGTTGTCGGGACACCAACTGAGGGTTGCTGGCGCCGCCGCTGCTGCCGCCAAGGCGAAAGGGCCCGCTCGGGCATGGAGGCGAGGCGCCATCGCCCCCTGTGCGCACGTTAAGTTCAAAGGCAAGCAAGCCAATGTGAGCCGACTCAGGCGGACGGCCGAGCCTGCAACGGTGCTGCAGATAGCTTTTTGGGGGCTATGTGATTTCACCTGCGACGCTTGTCTCGCATTGCAACTCACCTCTTGTGGGAATTGTGGGGCCCACTCCGCCCAAGAAGCTCATATCGCCAATGACATGTCAATGAGACTTGAGGTAAGGCGCACACCTGTCAGCAGGCCTTCATGTAATGTATGGTCCTTCCGGCCGTGTTGCAACAATTTCAATCATTTAAGAGCACCCCTTCCAGCTCACCCCCGCCAGCATGTCACATGCCGGCCGGGCAAATTTGGTTCTCTCTCTTCCCCTGTCCACGGCACCTTCTCCATCATTAATAGTTCGCGTTCGACGCGGGAGGCGAGGTTGGTGAGCTGTTCAACTCAGACCGCAATGAAGCTGGGGCCGGCGGTCTGGCTGCGCGCCGGGTTGCTGCTAGCTCTGCTTGGACTGACCTTTGCTGTAGAAGGCACCCGGGACGGAGTCTTTGTTGGCTACAAGGAGTCGGGGGTTCAAGGGGCGGAAGGCGGCAGAGAGGACGCCGCTGCGGTTGACGACCTCACCACAGCATCAGGCAATGATGGGGACAGCAGCTTACATGTGGCAGCAAATGAGGCAGCAGATGGTGTCGAGGCAGCTGGCGGAAGTTTTGAGGGCCGGGCAGCCGCCGGCGCATCGACTGGCGGCGCGGCCATGGGAGCGCAGGGCGGCGAAGCAGCTGCCGCTGGCGACCTGGCTACAGGTGCAGCTGAGGTTGGGCGCACGGTGAAGTTGCACACGCAATTCGGGCCCATTAAAGCCAAGCTTCTGGAGAAGCTGGCCCCCCGCACTACCGCGCTAGTATGGGACCTTGCGCAGCGGCGCGGCTGCAGGAACTGCGCTTTCTACAGGTGAGGAGGGCGGGGGTGAGCTCTGAGGAAGCGGTAGACATTACCTTGTGAGCTCGGCAGACATGCATCGTAAGTCTCAGGTGCATGGTGGAGTACATGCACATGCTCTGCAGGGTGTTGCCGGCAAACTTGAACCGGGCACTCGTTCGTGCGTGCATGCAGGAATGAGGGGCGGCCGCGCAGCGGTGATGGGCCTCCATATGCGTTGCTCCAAGGGCGCTTGGATATGCCAGAGGCACGGTGCTACTGCCTGCTGCTGCTGACTAAGGCCAGCACTCACTGTGCCATGCAATGTTTGCTGTTTGGTGCTGGCGCTGGTGCTGGTGCTGGTTGCCGCCGCAAGTGCGGGCAAGATCTCACGCAGGCTGAGCTTCGCACATAGCTGCACATAAATTGTTATTAGAAGGGGTTTGGAGACTGTCTACTGATGTGCCATTCTGCATCGCCTGCTGCCTAACCCTCCCTTGCAAATCGATGCGTCATATCTATGTGCCTCTTGCATGCCGCCCTGCTGCACATGCGACTGCAGGTGGCACCACGAGAGGGCAACATTGAGGTAAAGATGGGCCACGTGTGCTTCATCCCAGAGACCAAGGACTTCTTCATCGCTTATGGCGACCACCCCGAGTGGGGCACCAGCCACACGGTGCGTACAGTAACCGGCAGCTGGGGGCATGCAGCTCGCGCATGCCTTCAGGCGGGCAGCTTGAGGCTGCTAGCACACATGCCGGCAGGCAAGCTGAGGAGCTGGGTGCGCGTCATGGTCGCACCGTGCTTCAATGGCCGCACGCCGCTGCATGATTGTGTGCAACTGTACGTCCACCATGGCGTTGTGCTGCTCCCTTGCCTTGCGCCGTGCAGGTTTGGGGCCTGGTGGACGAGTGGTTTGCTGTAGACTTCATCATCTCCCAGCAGTACCAGTGAGCAATTGCAGCAGGCATCTTGCATCACCAGAGCATGCTGGCTTGCAGCTGCTGTGTTGTTTGCTCGCATTCTCTTTCATACAGGCAGCCATGCCCCTGGGGTTGCGTCATGCTCCTTGTCCACCAGCTAGGCCCCTCACATACTGTACACATGTGCACTCCACCAGCCCGTCAATGCACCTGCCTTCTCAACCTGCTTGGCAACAGGGAGACGACGCACCCTGACTTTGGCACGGTGATGCGCATGCTGAAAACAGAGGTGCCGCTGAAGATTGCCACCGAGCAGGACACCTTCTACAGCAGCACACTGGGGCCAATGCACTATGAGGAGCCGCCGCTGTGACCTAGCACTGATTCCTGGACCTGGGTATCGTGGCCAGGGACAGCAGTGTTGTAGCTTCCTTGTAATCACTTACTGTGCCGGCATGGGGTTATGAGTACTAGTCAGAATGTGTTTCCCAATTGTATGAAAATGCAACTGGCTGCAATGTGAGGCCACAAGGCATTCACGGAACTGTAGTTGAATTTGAGCACAAGGTACTGTAAGAGACGCTCCCTGATGGTAAGGCAGAATGAGGTACGGAACAAAAATGAGCGCGGACAGATTTGAAGATACGAAAGGATTGATATCTGGCTTGAAGTAAACATACGCGAGATACAGAGGAATGATATTGGGGGTCATTGGATGCCCAGCAAAATGCACACGTTTACATTGGGAAACGCTGGCGAGAAGTCAAGACATGCCATCACAGCAACCGTGTGTAGTGAATTGCCTTGGCTGGATGCTGTGGCAATGATGGTAGCTGCAGCTGGGTTTCAGGCGGCAAGGTTGCTGATGATAGCGGGTAGCTGGGACAGCCATCTGCGCCTTCACAGTCTGGCTTGCTTTGCACACGATGGCTGCCTGGCTGCTCGTCTAGGTAAAGCATCAAAAAGTGTGCCTGCTGCTGTGTAGGTGGAGGAGGTGGGGGAGGGCGGCGAGGCTGCAGCCGCGTTAGGACACTGGCGCGAGGGCTGTTGATGGACACATGCTCTAGGTCAGGTGCTGGCACATAGGCCCTGATTCTGGGCTGCGATCCCTCGGATGTGCTGCTGCTTGCAAGCTTGGTGGGTAGCTGTGTGGCAGCACCATCTGCAGGCAATAACGACGGGGAGGTATGTGAGTGGGCGGCGCGACAGTCGGCGGGAGCGCCAGATGCCGAGTTTGCAGGCTCCAGCAAGCGGCAAGCGTCCGCGGCTGCAACCCATTTTGCGAGAAAGGGCCTTGTCGCACCCGGCAGCTTGCGAGAGCCGTCTGGTTGGGTGGGGCTGGGCAGCGCGGTGGTTGAGGAGAGCCGGCGCCTGCACAGGAGGGCAGACCGTCAGCAGAAATGCTACACGAGATGGTTTCAAGGGCGCAGGCTGGGCTGCGGCACAGAGCCGCGCCTCGCGCCCAACCACCTCCCACCCAACTCCCTCTCACCAGAGGCGGGGTGCCGGATCAGCGGACATGAGTGTAAGCGATCGCTCTAGAGTCGAAATTAGGGTGTGCAACGCGCGGCACTTGCGGTGCACTCAAAGAGCCTTCTCCCCTGGCAGCAATGTGCTCTGTCCTGCGAACCCACAATTTAAATTACGGTTTCGAGCGCTATCACACACAGAACCAAGGTCGCTCGTCAGCAATCTCGTTGGCTCAAGCTTGCTTGCTTGCTTGCATCCATGCGGGAGGCCAGCTTGGCACGGAGTAGGCAGCGTTTTTGCTGACAGCAGATTGCGACTCTTAAATTAGGTAAACGCTTCGTGCAACCCCTTTTGACGCGCCGCACAGCACTTCGCGAGCGGCGCTGCCGCTCCACTTATGCCACCCTCTTTATCAGACTGGTATTTCACCGCCCTGCTGACATCTGTGCTTGCGGTGACGCTGGCAGCGATGGTAATGTGGGGCCGCCGTGGCTCCAGACTGCGGCCTGGCACGCATGTGCTGGTCACCGGCGGCAGCAAGGGGCTGGGCTTGGAACTGGCCCGGCAGTGCGCGGAGCGTGGCTGCAGCGTGACTATCGTGGCACGGAACAAAGCTGACCTGGCCTTGGCACTCAAGAAGCTGGAGGAGGCCGTAAAAGTGGGCGCCCTGAAGCGGAGCGGCACCGCTGACGCAGCAGCAAGTGCAAAGTTGCAGGCACTCTTGGCAGACACCACAGACACGACGATGGTGAGAACTCTTGCCGCCTTTTTGCGCACGAAGGACTGTTACTGCACCGGCTGAGCCTAGCACCTGGCATTGGCTGCTTGGGGCTTGCTTGTTTATGGCCCCCAGCTCCAGCATTGCAGTGCACTCGTTACAGCGCTTTCGGATTGCACCCGGCCTGCGGCACTGTCCGTGTTGCGCAGGTGATCAAGGCATTTGAGGAGGCGGTGCATGTTGCAGGTCCCATCGACGTTCTCGTTTGCAATGCTGGCCTGTCCTTGCCAGGTGCACATGCTGGTACTCACATGCTGGTGTTGCCCCCGGATTGTGCTTTATGACTTCCATGGATGGAGGAATGCCTGCAGTTTTCTACCCCTCTGTCCCAAACTCCCAAATTCGGTTCACTGCCTTCTGTCAACGCCAGTCTGCAGATCCCCCTCCCATCCCATCCCCCACCCCCACCAACTCCACCACCAACATCGCGCATGTTTGGCTTGATGGCCTCGCTTTTTGACCATCCGCCTGCCGGTTGTGCACAAGCGCAGGCCTGTTTGTGGAGCAGGATGTGTCCGAGTTTGAGCGGCAGATGCGGGTCAACTACCTCGGCAACGTGCACTGGTGAGTGCATGTCTTACGCCAGCAGTGGCAGCCGTGCAGCATCGCCCTTGCATCAAGCCAACTTGGCCTGGCTTGTAGGTTGCTGGGTGCTCCAACATATGCTTGGTGATCATACAAGCTTGTTTGCTTATGCTGGCTGTGCTTCCCTGCTGCTGCGGGTCATCCCTCCACCTGGTGCAGCATCAAAGCAGCGCTTCCCGGCATGCTTGCACGGCGCCAGGGCCGTATCGTGATTGTCACGTCCTCCCTGGCCATCCTCGGTTTTGCTGGTGGGTGCTGGCATGAAGGCAGCTGTGGCAGCAAGATTTAGATGCTGTGTTTGCCTGGTGCATTTGCTGGCCTACTAACAGGTGAGCATGAGGCCGCTCTGCCTGAATAATTTCTGCACCAACCAGCTATGTCCTTCCCTGGCCTACCCTCGCTGCTGCTCACTCCCCTGCCTGCAGGCTACTCCTCTTATGCCCCTACAAAGTGGGCCTTGCGAGGTTTGGCCGACTCGCTGCGCAACGAGCTGCAGGGCACAGGGGTGGCAATCAGCGTGGCGTACCCCCCTGACACAGGTGGGTGGCTGGGTGGGTTTGTAAGTTTGTGGGTGTAGGCGCCACAAATCAAGCGACAAATGGTTGACAGCCAAACTCCTGCTCACCCAGGAGTGGCACCTGCTTTATAACACAGCTGCTTAAGTCGGCTTGTTGACAGCATTCTGTCGTGTGGCCCCGCTTGCCCACCTGGCCGCCTGTGTTGTCCTGCCAACAACTT
>JAAMXP010000025.1:1311-17081 GCA_019693395.1 Ettlia oleoabundans
AAAAAAATGGAAACAAATGGAAACAAATGGAAACAAAAAAATTATACCAACTGGAACCAAATGAAAACAAATGGAATAAATAGGAAAAAATTTTCAACAAAATTTTGAAACACAATTTTAAACTAATAGGTTTAAAATTTCCAGAAAATAAAAACTATATGTATACTATTCATTTTAAATTCAAATCTTTTGATTTAAACTATCTGCATCAGATTGAAATCTATTTATTATCTATCTTTTCCTTCTTAAATTTAGATCAACTAAAACATCAAAGAAACCCTAAAAAATTCAAAAAAATTACAGTTTTGAAATCACCACATATAGATAAAAAGTCTAGAGAACAATTTCAAATTGTAACTCACAAGAAAACGCTAGTTTTATCACTATCTGATAAAAAGTTGTTTTTGCTGGTTCTCGAAATCATTAAAGATCTCAAGTTTATCGGGGTAGAACTAGAAATGTTGTTAGAATTTCTAACATTTAAAAAAAAAAGTCAAACAAAGAATAAAAATTTATAAATTCAAAATGGATTCTAACTGGCATCTAAAAAACAAAAAGCAAACAATTACAATTTCTTTAGTGATTTTATTATAAAAAAGTTTTTTTTGAGTAACCTTGTAGTAAAATCGATATTGTTGTTCCAAGTTTTATTCCAAATTTGTTTCCATTTTTTTTCTTTCCATTTGGTTCCATTTTGTTCCAGTTGGTTCCATTTGGTGTAATTTTTTTTTTCTTTCCAGTTTTTTGAAAAAAAAACTGGAACCAAATGGAAAGAAAAAAAAAATTACACCAAATGGAAAGAAAAAAAATGGAAAGAAAAAAAACTGGAAAGAAAAAAAAATGGAACTCCAGTTTAAAAAAAAAAAAACTGGAAAGAAAAAAAACTGGAACAAAATGGAAACAAATGAAAAGAAAAAAACCGGAACCAACTGAAAAAAGAAATGGAATTCAAGTCGCGCTATTAAAAATATATAAATAATCTTTTTTTAAGATTGAAAATTTATAAATTTTATTTCATTTGATTCTAGTTTTTTCTTTCCACTTTGTTGCTCCTTTTTTAAAAAACCAGCAACCCCTCCATTTTTTAAATGGAGAGTACCTCCATTTTTTAAATGGAGAGTACCTCCATTTTTTAAATGGAGAGTACCTCCATTTTTTAAATGGAGAGTACCTCCATTTTTTAAATGGAGAGTACCTCCATTTTTTTCCATTTTTTTTTCAAAAAAATCAGACTAAATGGAGAAGACGTTGAGAGGACCTGACTTGCCTTTATTCCATTTTTTTACAAAAAAATGGAATAAACAGGGACTAAATTGAAAGAAAAACAAAATGGAATCAAATCAAACAATTCAACTCCAAAATCCAAGCAATTTTGTATTGTGATTAAAGATAATGTAAATGATTACCAACTTGCTTTAGTGACACCCATTAAACGTCCTTGAGAAGCTAATTCGCGAAATTTTAAACGTGAAAAACCACAAAAACGTAATACAGAATGTGCACGACCCGTTAAAATACATCTGTTTTCAACTCTGATTCTCGAGCTATTTCGTGGTAATTGAGCTAATTTTTGTAGACTTTTATAACGAATATCTTTTGAAAAATTGAGATCGTGAAGAATACTCGTTAATTCTAATCTTTTTAATTCGTAATTGAAAAAGACTCTTCTTTTTTTTTTATCGCGTTGTATTGAATTAGTCATAATTGAAATCAAATTTGGAAAAAAATCTTTGTTCTCGATTTCCAGTTTAAAAAATTACACATTGATTGAGTTTTATATAGATTATTACAACTCTGTTTTTCGTTAATTCTTTGTTGGAAAACAGCGGAAAAAGGGATTCGAACCCTCGACATTTGCCTTGGCAAGGCAATACTCTACCACTGAGCTATTTCCGCTTGAAACTACTACAACAAGACTGATTTTCCTGTTTTTATTAATACAAAAAGGTTGTTGTGGAATTCAAAAAAAAAAATTCCACAACAACCTTTCGATTTTCTTTAAAATTGAGTCATTTTTATGATTTTTTTTAGACAAAAATAAATAAATTTTATAGAATAATTATTGACAGGTATAGGATAAGTGATTTCTTTAGGGTTTGTGCTTGATTCTGTAAAAGCTATAACAGGTATATCAAGTCGATAAGCTTCATTAAGAATGTGTCTATTTTCATTGGGATTTACTAAAAAAATTAAATCTGGCTTTTCTCTGAAAGCCAATAACAGTTTCTTGTTTTGTTTATATAATAAACCTTGAAAACATTTTTTCACTCGACTATATTTAGGGAACCCTAGACCATTACGGAGCAAAAAAGAGTTACATCTTTCAGAAAATTTTGCAAAAGTACATACGGATTTGGAAATTTGTTTCCAGTTAGTTAAAGTTCCACCAATCCACTTATAACTCACATACGAGACTAGAGGTGTTTTCAATTTTTTAGAGATTTTTTTACTTTGTTTTTCATGGAAAAATGGGTGTTTACCCATTAATGTAACATTTGTTAAATTATTGCAAAGTCGAAAAAATTCAGGATTAGTATTTATAATTAATAGACGTCCTTTTTGATTTAAAATTATTCCTATAATATGAAAGGCGCGTAAGACGCATTTTAGGGTTTGTTGTGTACTTAAAAGACAGACATTTTGTCTTATACCTAGAAAAGAATGAAACATTAAGGGATGCCAAAAATGAGTTTTGGCTAATGTCATTGATTTTTGACCAAAATGAATTCCTTTATTGAAATTTTTACTAGAAATATTTAACCAATTATTAAAAATTCTCGAATTCATAATTTTTTTATCTATTAGAAAATCTATATTACATCACAACCGGTTTTTTTTTAGATTTTTAAAATCAATTTGGTGAATCTTTTTTCAAAAAAGAGCGGGGGTAGGATTCGAACCTACAATTTTCAGATTATGAGCCTGACGAGATAACCATTTTCTCATCCCCGCAATCTAGAGCTTTTTTACTAGTAACAACAACTCTTTTGCCATTTTTTTAACTGAATTTTGTTGTTGTATAAAATTTTTGTGGAATTTCTCTTTTCTCTGCTCCTTTTGTTCCCATTTTTTTTTTGTTTCCAGTTTTTTTTTCTTTCCAGTTTTTTTCTTTCCATTTTTTCTTGTTTCCATTTGGTTCCATTTGGTTCCAGTTTTTTTGCTTTCCAGTTGGTTCCATTTGGTTCCATTTTTTTGAAAAAAAATGGAAAGAAAAAAAATGGAAAGAAAAAAACTGGAACCAACTGGAACCAAATGGAAAGAAAAAGGAGCAGAGGTCGTCTCCTCAACTCTTGTTGAGAGTACCTGTAATTTTTTTTTTATAAAAAAAATTACAGGAGGTTCTCTCCATTTTTAATGGAGGAAACAAACAGAAATTTTTTGCGAGTTCAGTTAAATGTAACTGGTTTCGTCTTGATTTGTCACATTATTTGTTTAATTACAGAAAAAATCGTTGAAAAAAATGAATAGGATGTACAAATCTCACGAATTATCATCCAATTGTTTATTGGGTATAGTAGGACTCGAACCTACGACCAGTTGGTTAAAAGCCGACTGCTCTACCGACTGAGCTATACACCCTTTTGCCATTCCAAATTTTTTCGTTCCACATTTGTTTCCATTTGGTGTAATTTTTTTTTTCAAAAAAATGGAAAGAAAAAAAAATTACGTTCCATTTGGTTCCATTTTTTTTTCAAAAAAATGGAAAGAAAAAAAATGGAAACAAATGGAAAGAAAAAAAAATGGAAACAACAGCAACCAAATTTCTTTGTTTCAAATTTGGTAAAAAATGAGATAGAAATGAAAGAATAGATAGATTAACTCCAATCTAACGCACCTTTTCGCCATTCGTAAATGAAACCTATTGTTAAGATTATAAGAAAAATCATCATAGACCAAAACCCAAAAAACCCTATTTGATTTAAAGTTAATGCCCATGGAAATAGAAAAGTGACTTCAAGATCAAAAATGATAAATAAAATAGCTACAAGATAAAATTGTATGTCGAATCTACTTCTAGCATCATCAAATGGATCAAACCCACATTCGTATGCTGAAATTTTTTCTGGATCTGATTTTTTTGCAGCAAAGACAAAAGAGACACCTACAAGAACCAAAGAAAGGGCAAGAGCAATTATAAAATAAATAAAAATACCAACAAATTCTATCATAATTTAAAAAAATTTTCTAGTAATTTTTTAATTTATTACTTGATTTCAAGTTTTTTATGTGGTTACCACAAAATTGCATAACAAAACCATTAGAAATCACTGATTTATTCTACATTGAAAACGGTTTCCATGTTTTTTCGAGGACAACGGGACTCGAACCCGCGACCTTTGGCGTGACAGACCAATACTCTAACCAAACTAAGCTATGTCCTCGTTCCAAATTTTTTTGTGAAATTTTTCTTTCCATTTTTTGAAAAAAAATGGAAGTCCATTTGGTTCCAGTTTTTTTTTCAAAAAACTGGAAAGAAAAAAAATGGAAGTCCATTTGGTTCCAGTTGGTTCCAGTTTTTTTCTTTCCATTTTTTTTCAAAAAACTGGAAAGAAAAAAAAATGGAAAGAAAAAAAAAAATGGAATAAATAGCAACAAAATTTGGAAAGTAAAAGGTTGTTTCCTTTATGAGAATCAAGGGACAGTCAAGTTGTTTCCTTATGCAGAACCATAAGCAACAGGTATTAATTAAAAAACAAGTAGGTCTATAAGAAATACAGAATTTCCTTCTCCTTGCATTTGCTCGTTTTCTTTCCATTTGGTTCCATTTGGTTCCATTTGGTTCCATTTGGTTCCATTTGGTATAATTTTTTTTGTTTCCATTTGGTTCCAGTTTTTTTTTCAAAAAACTGGAAAGAAAAAAAAATGGAACCAAATGGAAACAAAAAAAACGGAACAACAACCTTTATTTTTTTACTAGAAAATGGCAAGTAAAAAAATTTTATTTTACGGAAGAAACGGGATTCGAACCCATGGTACATAAAAAATGTACGCTGATTTAGCAAACCAGTGCCTTAAGCCTCTCAGCCATTCTTCCATTGATTTTTTTTTAGAAATTAATAATGGTTGTTCCAAATAAATTTTTTTCCATTTGTTTCCATTTTTTTTGTTTCCATTTTTTTTTGTTTCCATTTTTTTGAAAAAAAAAAAATGGAAAAAAAAAAAATGGAAAGAAAAAAAAAATGGAAAAAAATGGAAACAAAAAAAAAATGGAACAACAAAATTTTATACAACTTTTTTTAGATTTTTGTATCCATCTAAAAAAAATTTCAAGTGATCTTAATTTTCTTGAATTTTGTATTTCATTTGCTTCCATTGACAAAATTTCTTTTGTAGTGTGTTTGATAACGCTTTGTTTAAAAAAAACAAAGCGTTATCAAATCAAATTTGAAATCAAGTTAAAAACAACTCCTCAACTGTTGTAGAGAGTCTCCTCAACTGTTGTAGAAAGTACCTAGCTTTTATCATAAAAACGGGTTTTATTTACTACGTGTTTGATAATAAATTAAATAATTTTCAAATCGTCCTAAAAACGGAACAATGATTAAAAAATAAATAAAGAAAAAAATAGAAGCACATTGACCTACTAAAATATAAGGATCTTCAACAGGTTGCTGACCAATCCAACTTAGGAGTAAAGTATCTGCTAGAATTAACCAAAAAAATTTTTTGTGAATAGGTCTAAAATTAGAACTACGAATAGGTGAAGTATTAATAAAAGGTAATGCTAATAATGAGATAAAGACAAGGGCAATTGCAGCTACACCAGCTAATTTATTAGGAATACTGCGAAGAATAGCATAAACCCATAAAAAATACCATTCAGGTACAATGTGTGCAGGAGTGGACATTGGATTTGCTGGAATGTAATTATCGGGATGTCCTAAAACGTTAGGATAAAAATAAATAAAGATTGAAAACAAGATCGCAAAAGCTACCCAAGCAACTAGATCTTTTACATAGAAATAGGGATACAATCCAACTTTATCTACTGTGGAATTCGTTCCTAAAGGATTATTAGATCCATATTGGTGTAAAGCAGCTAAATGAATAACAGAAGCACCAACAATAATAAAAGGTAATAAATAATGTAAACTAAAAAATCGATTTAAAGTAGCATTATCCACTGAAAATCCACCCCAAAGCCAAGTCACGATACTCTCTCCCACAACAGGAATAGCGCTGGCTAAACTTGTGATTACTGTAGCTCCCCAAAACGACATTTGCTAATTTCTCAATTCTAGAAACCTGATTTTGTTTTATAAAAACTTGAAATCAGTCAACTTCTCCTAGAATTCCTGTAGTTTCTAACCAAAAACAGGTCCTCTCAAGAGGTTCTCTCCATTTGGTTCCATTTTTTTTCAAAAAAATGGAAAAAAATGGAGGTTCTCTCCATTTGGTTCCATTTTTTTTCAAAAAAATGGAAAAAAATGGAGGTTCTCTCCATTTTCGTCCATTTTTTTTATAAAAAAAAGGAAGGAGGTACTCTCAACGCTAGTTGAGGGAAATTACAGAAAGCCTTGGAAACTGGTTGACAAAATCTATTTTGTCATTTCTCCATTTGGACACCCCCATTGACTGGATTTGGTGTTGTGAAACTTTTTTTTTTTTCCATTTGTTTCCATTTTTTTTTCTTTCCATTTTTTTTCTTTCCATTTTTTTTCAAAAAAATGGAACCAAATGGAACCAAATGGAACGTAATTAAAAAAAAAAATGGAAACAAATGGAAAAAAAATGGAAAAAAAAACGAGCAATACAACCAAATTTGGAAACATGGAGGGCAAGGAGAGATCCAGTGAGAAATTCCGACTGTACATTAAGCACCATTTCAGGCACCCACCGATGGACCAGTCTGTAGCGACCCTGCACAGAGCCGACGGTCTTGAACCAAGTTGAAATTCGTTGACCGTTTTCATCAGCATGGCCTAATTGTATCTTATTTCTTTGTGCAAATTGCATAAGACTTTTTTTCAATTAGACTATAAGAGGTTTAAATCTTGATTCTATTCTTTCAAATAGAGTAGACTGTATATGGTTTCCAAATGTCTATAATTTGGGTTTCAAATAGAGTCAACCCTTGCTTTTGCTCCTTTTGTTTCCATTTGGTTCCAGTTTTTTTTGTTTCCATTTGGTTCCATTTTCTTTTCTTTCCATTTTTTTGAAAAAAAAAATGGAACCAAATGGAAACAAAAAAATGGAAAAAACTGGAAAGAAAATAAAATGGAATAAAAAACAGCACCAGCAAGAGCGTTGCACCTATTTGGAAAGACTAGACACCATTTTTGAATTTATACATCATTGATGGGTGGATAAAAGGTTTTATTAGTTTGGCTAATTTTTTACATTGAATTTTAGGAAAATACAACACCCATTTGTCACCATTACGTAGAATGGTTGTGATTAAACCAAATTTTTTTTCCAATGCACAATGCAAAACAGACACATCTTGATAGTTGAAACCTTCAGTAGAGAGACGTAGACCTGCACTAGATGCACTCCCATCATTCATAATCCAAACAGCTAGAGCTTGAGGAGTTAACCATTGATCGATGTCTACAGGAACTCTTTTTTTCAATTTATGAGTTTTGGGACATTGGAAATAAAACATGTCATGTAACCAATTCAAGCTAGAAAAAGACCATGTTCTCCATTTCACTGAAAAATAAATTTTTCCACTCTTGCCTATTTGTTTGTTGATTTTAGGTTTTTCTACTGAACAATATCCTCTTTCAGCATAAAATTTATGAAGCCGATGATGAAATTCCATGTTTCGACTACTCAAATGAAAATGAAATCTTGTAGCACCATTCCTTTGTTCACCCCAACTATCGCCTAAGAGATTTCCAATAAGTGTTGAAACAACATCTTGATTATGGGGACCTATTCTTTGCAAAGCCTTACCGTTTGATGTATAAAAATTTCGTTTTTGGTGTCTCATAGTTTCTAACCTCCCATTTGGGGCCAAAGCAAACCCCATGGCAATACATACAAAGTGTCTAAATACTCAATCAAAGATTCCAGAGAGAGTATCCCTGTACCTTATCAAACGAATTATCCCCAATTATCCCTCCATTTGTTTCCATTTTTTTTCAAAAAAATGGAACTAAATGGAGAGGACCTCAACTGTCGTTGAGAGTAGCTTTTTCTTTTTTACATTTTGTTTCTATTCGTTCTCATCTAAGGCCTTGTGTGTCTTGAAACAACAAGACAAGACATTTCGACTATACATTAAGCACCATTTCAGGTACCCATCAGCGACCTAGTCTGTAGCGACCCTACACAGAGCCGACGGTCTTGGGAAGGTTTCTTTGTACAAGAAACTGGAATCTGCCCTTTGACTCGTTTTCGCTGACATCGCCTAACCAAAAGTTTTTTTAAAACATTCAGCGCACACCCCTGTCAGGGTGATCTAGCCTGGAACATTTCAGAATGTTTCCCTGTGTAGGTTGCACATTCTTTTTTCACTCAATCTTCAATTTGTTTTGTGATTTCTTGATTGAAAAATCAAGACCATCCTCTATTTTCAACCTTGTATAAAATTTTTTTCCAAATTTTATTCCGTTGCTAAAGTTTGGAACACTAAAATCTGAAAGGAAAACAAAAAAAACAACTGGAATAGTGAGTGAATTCAGGCTATGACTATGAAATATATTTAACAAAAATGTTGAGTTTACTATGTTTTGTTCCTGATTTCACAATTCTTTTAAACGTTCTGTAATTTCCATCCCAGACGCGACAAGCCTCGCGTAAACTAGAATAGGCTCCCAAAACTTTGCCAGTGTTTCCATCCAAAACCTCTGTGGCTTTGGAAAACATTTTTTTGTTAAAAACATCACAAGTTTGGTGGTGTTGAGATTTTTGTTCTGGTGTTCGATTTCGAGCTGCTGTTGAAATTTTCTCTTTGGCTTGTTGACAAAGAGATCGATTTCGATTGAGACTTCCAATACGGAGACGTCTTGCTTGACAGTATCCAGATTTCATTTTGAGTCGTGTTTCAGGCGTATGAGAAAACCCTAAACTCGACTCAGCAAATTGTAAAACATTGTATTCAGGTTTCAATGATTGAATATAGAATGTTTCACGAGCTCGAGTTTCAGAAACCTCTGTAAATTGTAAAATTTCCCATGAAAAATTGTGGACACCATGTTTTTTAATAGCTCGTGTAATTGGAAAGGGCTTATGCGTGTTAAAGAAGTGATTTCGAAAACGTATATACAATCGATTGAGAGTAGATTTTTTTGAAATAGCACTGCCAATGTATCGATTGTTGTTTTGGAGATTTGTGATCAGGTAGACCCCACTTTGTCCTTGACAAAAACTTTTGATTTGTTTTTCAACAACGGGGTTGTGTAAGTCAGTAAACTTGATAGGTTAAATTGTTTTCATTTTCGGCAATGTTTTTTTACCGATAAAAGCCGTAATGATCATTAAAAGGAGAATTACAACCCCGATGCACCATAATAATTCACGAGGACTTGCATAACTCCCATAATAGAGACCACGAAACATATGAATATACACAACAATAAAAAACATACTAGCTCCATTAGCATGCATATATCGAAGAAACCAACCTCCTTCAACATCTCTCATAATGTGTTCTACGCTTAAAAAAGCTAAATCCACGTGAGGTGTATAATGCATTGCTAAAAAAATACCAGTAGCTATTTGTACAATTAAACAAATACCAGCTAGACTTCCAAAACTCCAAAAATAATTAATGTTGCTCGGAGATGGGTAATCAACTACGTGAGCATTTAATACGGATAACACGGGTTGTTTTATTATAGAAACTCGCTTCATAAAATGAAAAAATTGACTAGTGGTGCTGTTTATTCCACCAAATGGAATCAACAGGGACCAAATAGAATAAAATGGAAAAAAAAAATGGAAACAGACCCTCAACTAGCGTTGAGAGTAACCCTCAACTAGCGTTGAGAGTAACCCTCAACTAGCGTTGAGAGTAACCCTCAACTAGCGTTGAGAGTAACCCTCAACTAGCGTTGAGAGTACCTGGCTTTTGTTGCTAAGAAAAAAATCTTTCTTAGTACATTACCGGCGTGTTTCTTACAAAGTCATTGTTCAAATTTCTTGTTTTTAATAACCTAACCAATCAGTGACGAAATTGTTTACAGGTTCTCTCAAGCTATTGCTTGAGGGTAATAGGAAAAATTAACAACAATCCATTCTTTTTTTATGTACATCATATAGAGAAACAGGAAAAACGCATTAAAATCTTTTTTTTTCAGAAGTCTCATTTGTTTTGGTTGATCAAATTGCTCGACTTGATTTCAAATAGACATTTTCTTTACTGAAATTATTGCTCGATTTCTGGATTTTGAAATGTAAAAATTTCTTTTTCAGTTGAATAAAGAATTTCAAATAAATGTTCTCCAATAGCTCAGAGGTAGAGCAGATGGCTGTTAACCATCCTGTCGTTGGTTCGATTCCAACTTGGAGAGAAACATCAAGTAAAAGAACAAAAATTTCAAAAACAAGTGGGATGTAGCCAAGTGGTAAGGCATCGGAATTTGGATCCGACACTCAAAGGTTCGAATCCTTTCATCCCAGGAAAGCTCCTTTATTGACATAAAGTGGCAAAACCTACTTGTATTTTTGGAAAAAAATGGAAACAAAAGCAGCATCAGCAAGAGCGTTTGGATTTGTTTGTTCCATTTTTTTTGCTTTCCATTTGAAAACAACCTTTATTGGCATAATTACCAACTCGAGATTTCTTTTAAAGTCTAGATAGCTCAGCTGGTAGAGCAAAGGACTGAAAATCCTTGTGTCGGCAGTTCAAATCTGCCTCTAGACAAAATTTCTAAAACTCTTTTTTTTTTTCTAGCACATTTCATGTTTATCAAGTGAATACAATTCGAGAACTTGCTGTTTGTTTCCATTTTATTCCTTTTTTTTTCTTTCCAGTTTTTTTTATTTGTTTCCATTTGGTGTAATTTTTTTTTCAAAAAAATGGAAAGAAAAAAAAAAATGGAAACAAATGGAAAGAAAAAAAAAAACTGGAACCAAAAGGACTTCCATTTGGTTCCATTTTTTTTCAAAAAAATGGAAAGAAAAAAAATGGAAAAAAATGGAAAGACAAAAAATGGAAAGAAAATAATGGAATAAAAAGACTATATGGTGACTTTTTTAGATGGATAAAAAAATCCCCCTTCAATGGGACAAAAAGAGAAAAATTTGAATGAATTTATAAAAAAAGGATGAGTGTCTGAGTGGTTTAAAGTACCGGTCTTGAAAACCGGCATACTGAATAAGTATCGGAGGTTCGAATCCTCCCTCATCCGTTTTTGAATCAATTTTCTCTGTTTTTTTTTCAAAAAAAAATACACTTTGTGAAAAAATTTCTTTTGTCAATACATTTTATGGATGTCAAATAGGTTGTTTCCTAATTTTCTTCCAAATTTTTTTTTGAATTTGGAAACAATATCAAATCAAATTGAGTTGCTCGTTTTTATTCCATTTGTTTCCATTTGGTGTAATTTTTTTTCTTTCCAGTTTTTTGCAAAAAAAATTACACCAAATGGAGTTCCATTTTTTTTTCAAAAAAATGGAAAAAAATGGAAAGAAAAAAATGGAAAGAAAAAAAAATGGAACGAAAATTTTATACAACAAAATCAAACTCTATCTATTGATCCATTCAGAGAAATGGTCCAATTTTCATAATTTAATAACCAACTAGATTTGGATAAAGGGTATTTAGCTCAGTTGGTAGAGCAATTCGCTTACAACGAAAAGGTCAATGGTTCGAGTCCATTATTACCCATGAATTCACATTATTCTTGAAAACTCTTTGATTTCCCTCCATTCAAAATGGAAGGAGACGACCTAAACATGTTTTTTCCGAAATCAAATACAATGCGGGTGTGGTGAAATTGGTAGACATACCAGGTTTAGGCCCTGGGACTTTCAAGTCATACAGGTTCGAGTCCTGTCACCCGTATTTTTATTTAGTGACTTTTTTTTAGATTTTTTTATCCATCTAAAAAAGTCACTAAAAGAAAATTCTATTCTTTCTACTTGATAGATTTGATTTATAAAAAGATTAACCATGAAAAAGAAAAGTATTTCATTTTTTTTTGAATGGGGACGTAGTTCAGTTGGTAGAACGTATGCTTTGCACGCATAATGTCATCGGTTCAAATCCGATCGTTTCCAATGAATAAATGAAAATTCCATTGTAACTGCTTTTTAATTTTTCAAGTTTTTTTCCATTTTTTTTTCTTTCCAGTTGGTTCAATTTTTTTTCTTTCCATTTGGTGTAATTTTTTTTTCTTTCCATTTGGTTCCATTTTTTTTTTCAAAAAAATGGAAAGAAAAAAAAATTACACCAAATGGAGCATAAGCGCTTGCTGGTGCTTTTTTTTTTTAAAGCAAGGACCTGTTCTCTAAATCAACTACAAGATTCTTTGATCATTTTCTTTTTCTGATTTCAATAAAAAACCATAACTAGAAGATTGAAAAGTTGTAAAAAATTAGATTCTAATTTCATTTTCTTTCATCACAAAGGAATCAATCATATTAGTACAAACCTCCTTTTTCGTCCATTTTTTTTATAAAAAAAATTACAGGTCCTCTCAACAAGAGTTGAGGAGACGACCTACTTACAATTAGAATAGTTTGTATTTTTTTTCATTGTAATCATCAAAAATTCGACTAATCTTTCAATTCTCTATCTGTTCTTTTTCAGATACACGGAGAATGAATTTCTTTTCCAAATCAGAACAATTTTGTTGTTGCTATTTATTCCATTTTAAAAAAAAAAAATGGAAACAAATGGAAAGAAAAAAATTGTTTACAAAATATGGTTTCCATATTTTGTTTACAAAATATGGAAAGACAATTTTTTTGAAATTTTTAAACCAATTAGTTTGTAATTGGATTTTTATGATATTCATCACACCACTCTTTAAAAATAGTTTTATGACATCAAATTTTGCCAAATCTCTTGTAAAAATGGTACCAAAATGGATTCAATATTCTGTTTTTCATAAAAATGAATTCATTTTGTATGTGTATCCAGATTCTTTAATAGCTTTTTTGTTTTTCTTAAGAGATCATATGAATACACAATATAAACTCTTAATCGATGTTACAGCTGTAGATTATCCTTCTCGACCTGTTCGCTTTGAGGTAGTTTATAATTTATTAAGTATTCAATATAATGCACGAATAAGAATCAAAACATGTGTAGATGAAATTAAACCTTTAATGTCAAGTACTCAAGTCTACTCATCAGCTGGTTGGTGGGAACGTGAAGTTTGGGATATGTTTGGTATTTTTTTTTCAAATCATCCCGATCTTCGTCGTATCTTAACTGATTACGGCTTTCAAGGACATCCTCTTCGTAAAGATTTTCCTTTAACTGGTTATGTGGAAGTTCGTTATGATGATTCCGAAAAACGTGTTATTACTGAATCTCTTGAACTTACACAAGAATTTAGATTTTTTGACTTTTCAAGTCCTTGGGAACAAATTGACAAAAACAGCTAAAAAGCTTGTTCCAATTTGGGTTGTTGCTCTTTATTCCATTTGTTTCCATTTTTTTGTTTCCATTTTTTTTCCATTTTTTTTTCTTTCCAGTTGTTTCCATTTTTTTGAAAAAAAAATGGAAAGAAAAAAAAAGGGAGTTCCATTTGGTTCCATTTTTTTGAAAAAAAATGGAAAGAAAAAAAATGGAAAAAAATGGAATGGAAAAAAATTTGGAAACAACCTTTTCTTTGATCATTAGTTGAAATCTGATATCAATTTTTTTAGGAATTGATTCCAAGTGAAAATTTTTGTGTGAAATAGTGACGAAATGGCTGTAGGTTCCAAATTGACTCCAGTTGTTCATGTTTTTTTATTGAGTAAAGACAAAAAGTTTTTTTATTGCAAACAACAACTACTAAATAATGATTTTTTTTTATTAAATTGTAAGTAATAAAAAGTTGAGCTTATAGTTTAATAGGTTAGAACACGTTGCTCATAACAACGCAGTTGTAGGTTCGAGTCCTACTAAGCTCATTCTATCAATAAGGATTAGCTTGATTCTTACTCTATATTGTGTGTTTTTTTGAAGTTTGCTTTTTTGGTAAAGCTTGATTTTCTAGTCTAAATTTTTAAATGGGTTGTTGCTCTTTATTCCATTTGTTTCCATTTTCTTTTCTTTCCAGTTGTTTCCATTTTTTTGTTTCTATTTTTTTTTCAAAAAAAAGCAACCACAAGTCTTTTCAAGAAAACGAATGACTAAACACAACTCAAAAGAAATTGGCACCGTCAGTACGTAATAATTCATTGTTTAAGAAAATTTAAAATGAACCATTTATGATTTTTACACCTTTAGAACAATTTGCAATAGTGAGTTTAATCCCTATACGCATAGGAAATTTTTATTTCTCTTTTACTAATTCATCATTGTATTTATTTTTATCTACAGGGTTAGTTTTACTTTTATTTCATTTGGTAACGCAAAATGGAGGGTTTTTGGTCCCTTCTCGATGGCAATCAGTGGTTGAAATGATCTATGAATTTGTTGTAAGTTTAGTTGATGAACAAATAGGAAAAAAAGGGCGTTTTGCTTTTCCTTTGATTTTTACTCTGTTTACTTTTTTATTATTTACAAACCTAATTGGTATGATTCCATATAGTTTTACTGCAACCTCTCATCTTGTGGTCACTTTTGGACTTTCTCTGTCTCTTTTTATAGGAATCACTGTTGTTGGCTTTCAAATTCATGGCTTACATTTTTTGAGTTTCTTATTACCAAAAGGCGCCCCATTAATTCTAGCACCTTTATTAGTTGTTTTAGAATTAGTTTCATATTGTTTTCGTGCAGTAAGTTTAGGCGTTCGACTTTTTGCTAATATGATGGCAGGCCATACGTTAGTGAAAATTTTGAGTGGTTTTGCTTGGACTATGCTTTCAGTAGGTGGTGTTTTAGCTGCAGCTTCAATAATACCCTTTGCTATTGTATTTGCTTTAACTGGATTAGAAATCGGAGTAGCTTGCCTTCAAGCTTATGTTTTTACAATTTTAACTTGTATTTATTTAAATGATGCCATAAATCTGCATTAACTTGTGTTCCATTTAATTCCGTGCTCCTTTTTCTTTCCATTTTTTTTCTTTCCATTTTTTTTCTTTAAAAAACAAAAGAGATTTCATCTCTTTTGTTTTTGTTGACAATTCAACTCAGCATAAATGGCGAATATAACTTAGTCGGTTAAAGTGTCAGACTGTGACTCTGAAAACATGGGTTCAAATCCCGTTATTCGCCTCTTTTTTCTTTTGTTACGTGTAGAAAAAAAATCTATTTTGTCTTTTCTTTATGATAACAAAAGAAAAACGTTAGAACCAGATATTTTCTATCAAACACTCTAAAATTCTATTTAATCAAAGAAAACGTACAAAACAACTACAGCTAAATGCATTTCTAACGTTGTTGTGGAATTTTTTTTTTCTTTCCATTTGGTGTAATTTTTTTTCAAAAAAATTACACCAAATGGAAAGAAAAAAAATGGAATAAAAAGGAGCCCGGAACAACAGCCTTGTAATCATTTATTATCATTGCGGATATAGATTAATGGTAAATCCTCTGCCTTCCAAGCAGCTAATGTGAGTTCGATTCTCACTATCCGCTTGTTTGTTGATGGTCAAAAAATCTAAAACTTGAAAGCTTTTTGCTTGTAATTTTTTGTTGAAAAAATGAAAAGGTTGTTGTGGAATTTTTTTTTTTTAAATGGAAAAAAATGTACCAATTTACAACAAGCTCTTGTTGG
>JAAMXP010000025.1:33002-64155 GCA_019693395.1 Ettlia oleoabundans
AAAAAAAAATGGAAGGAGGTGGTTTTCAAATTTGGTTTCCAAATTTGAAAAAAACGTTCTCCAATTTTGTCCATTTTTTTTTATAAAAAAAATGGAAGGAGGTTGTTGTTCCATTTTTTATAAAAAATGGAAACAAATTCGAAGAATTTGGAAAGAGCTCTTGCTGGTGCTCCTTTTTAAAAAAAACAGCACCAGCAAGATGATTTGATTTCAAGACAATTAGGAATTTCAGGAACTGTTTTAACAGAATCTCGAGTTTCTGATACACCAGTTTGTTTTTTTGAATTGATTCATTCTATTGGACTCTTTTTGTCACTAGGATTCAAATTTTCTTGGACCATTTCTCCTCCATTTTCTAAATCATTAACTCGATCTATCAATCCATATTTTTTTGTCAAATCAAGTACAATTTCTTGTGTATGAAAAAAACGACATTTCGTTTCATAACAATGATGCAAACGCTCTGCATCATAATTGAGATCTACAGAATATAAAACAATTCCCAAAAACTTCTTTTGATTACAAAAGTAATAAAGACCTAAGAATGAACTCTTGATTTCAGAATCCATAATGTTTGAAAGATTCTTCATTTCAAGCTGCAAATTATGTGCAATTTTTTTTAATAAGTCCATTTCTTTAAAAGTGGACGTATTATCAGTAGAAAGGGTAAAAAGGAGTTGTTCAACACTCTTTTTATTTTCGACAAAAATTTCATTAAAATTTAAAGCCACTCGTTGATAACTATAATTCATGTGTGTTGCAATAAATGTGGGAAGAGTAATGGTTGAAGTTTTTCTTATTGAAGTCACAGAGGGTTTTAATTGAAAGATCAATTTAGTCCACTCAACAAAATTAAAGCTAAAATGAAAATCATTAACTAAAGGAGTGTTATGAAAAAGTGGTAGTATGTTTTCGTAGCTTTCACCTTTTTGTCGGAGTAATTGTATTTTTTTTATGTTTAAATTGACGATCACACTATAACCAATATACGGTACTAAAAAAACATTTCTGAAAAAAACACAGAGACAATGGAAACAATAAAGCCAAACACTCTCTGGATTTTCCATATAGTAAAGAAAACTGGCGGAGGACAAAAAAACATAACAACCAAAAATGTAAGGCCAATCCCTTATCAAAAAAGCACCAAAAGAAATGTAATGTCGGTGATTTAACAAAAAATCACCGAACAGTAGAGTACAAAATTTTTGAAAGATTCCGGAGAATTTTCTAAAGAAATAATAGAGAAAAAGAACGCTAAAAATAAGAACAAGGAAAAAGAAAACATTTAATCTTATTTTTAAAAGAGATCTCCCAATGTTTATAATTGGAACAACTAGATTAAAAACTATAACAAAAGCAACGACTAGTTGGCCTTGTATATTTAAAACGCATTTTTCGTTGATTCTATTAAAAAAATGAAAAATTTTATTCATAATAAAAAAGCTATTAAAAAAAGAATTTCAAAATATCAAAAAAAAAATGGTTATAAGACTGAAATTCAATAATAGAATTTATAGCTGACTGTCCATCTGGATTTTTTAAAGATTTTGAAATGAAACTTTGATTAGAAGGAACGCTACTTCCATGTGTCTCATCGCCGGAACAACTGTTGTTCTTTCAACGGTCCAAGTGCGTTCGGCGGGCAGATTACCAATGGCTGGTGGATTTTTATCTATGAGACCAGTGATTTCAGCGATGTCTACACTCTCTAGCTTGAACTCTTTTCTTTGCTCTCCCACAGATATCAATTTTTGTGCAGCAACGAGTTCTAAAAAGAGTGTTTGATACTCGTCTTTTGGTAACTCTGACAAAATTTTATCTTTTTGATTATCTAATAAATAAAAAGAAATTCGTGAAACATCTTTTTCTATTTCAACCATATTTTGAAAACACGTCTCTTGAAGATTAAATGAAAAAAGCCTAAACATTGGTAGTGTTTTTTTTTTCTGCAACCATTGTTTGTTGTAATGACTTTGATGTCTCAGAAGCACATAGAATAAATTTGTCAATTAACTGTGCTAAATCTAATTCTGACCCAGTCAATTTTTCATTTTCATGTTTCAACAACTTGAATTTATTCTTTACCGAGTCGTGAGTTTTATTGAAAGCGTTATCCTGATTGAAGAAATGCCCTATGCATGCGAAACTAGCTAAGCTTCTTACTGGTAATCCAAACTGTATTTTAAAGTTGTGATTCTTTTCATGATTTGATTTCTTAAACCTCCTTAGAAAAGAACTCAAACAACTACGTGACTTTGTTTGTTGTTGATTTTCTTTTAGTTTTTGAAAAGCTGTAGTTGTGATTGTATTTGAATCATTACTGGCTTGCTCTAATAGATTAGAGAAAGCCGCTGTATGTCTTCTCCATTTGGTTCCATTTGGTTCCATTTGGTTCCATTTGGTTCCATTTGGTTCCATTTGGTTCCATTTTTTTTCAAAAAACTGGAAAGAAAAAAAACTGGAAAGAAAAAAAAATGGAAAGAAAAAAAAATGGAAAGAAAAAAAAATGGAAAGAAAAAAAAAATGGAGGGGTATCATGTGCTTTTTTCAAAAGTCAATCAACCATTTTGTGTACTCTAGATGATAAACTCAAAGCTATTCAATAGAGGGAAAAACAAATAGAGGCATAAAAAAAAACTCCACACTAATTCTTTATGCAAAAAACGCGAAGAATCTAAATGATTAAGCATATTTAAAAATGAAATGAATCAAAAACTCTTTACTCTCAATCTGTGAATAAATGTTTTTTCTTAACGGGTTAAAAAAACAATAACAAAGATTCCATTGCTGAAGAAACTTTTGGAATGTCTTCAACAGAACATGTTTCAGGTGTTTGACTGGTTTCCCCTACGACAGAAGATGGATCTTTTGGCTGCTCGCTTGAAGAAATTTCGCGAGTGGCTTCCGGATCTTGATTTAAAAGAATTTGTGCCGTATCGAGGGCCAAATCACCTCGAGCTTGAGCTGTTCTATGCTTGAGCTCGCGAGCTTGTTGTAATCCATTTTCCTTTCTAAATGAATTGATTGCTTGAAGGAGATCGGGAGTATTTGCTAGACGCTCTCTTTGCTGATTTACTTGAGCTTTAAAATCAGCGGATTGTTGTAAAGCATCCTTACCTCTCTCTAAGAGTTTATTAAGTTTAGCGATTTCGGCAGCAGATGGAGTTTCAGAAGGTGCATTCTCCAATTTTTCTGAAGTTTCTTTAACTAGAGTACCGGCGACTTGAGCCAATTGGATTGCGTCTTCCTGAGCGCTTTGCAACTGAGCTTCAGTCTTTTGAGGAACCGTATCCGCTCTAGGTACAACAGCACCGGCGACAGCGGCAGCAAGACCTGTAGCAGCGGCAGCCACTTTGCTGGCATCAGATAGAACACCACCCCCCCCCTTCGGTGTAAAATTTACTAAATTTGAAGGTGTTCCATGGAAAAAATGCTTTTTCACTTGTTTATCTTGAATCCATAATGAAATTTTTCCATGATTACAAAAAAGATGAAGCAAGATTAAACTAGAAACTACTAGGTTTCTCAAAAAAGAAAAGAAAAAGTCATAGATAAAAACATGACTTGAAAAAGCAAGAGGTACTCTCAACGCTAGTTGAGGGTTTGAAGGAAATGTTTGATAATAGTGGCTCAATACTAACCTTACAAAAAGAAAAACAAAAAAGAAAAAATGTAACAAGTAAGATTTTTCTAGTTTTAAATTATATAGAAACAAAACCAACCTGTACGAGCATATTTTTTCGTAAATTTGAATCAAATAAGAAAAGCTAAAAGGAATACAGTAAAGAATGAAAAAACACAAAAAAAAAAGAAATCCAAACAAAGAAATGAATTCTTTTATTGGAAAAACAAATCCCACTCCAAATTTGAAAAGAAAAACAACCCAGAGATTCAAAATCCCAGCTAAAGCAAATGAAAATGAGCAAATGAATTGATAAAAGGGTGATAATAATGGAAAAAGAGACATATTCTTTATTTTATAAATTTTTTTTTAGATTAAAATCTAAAAAAAAGAAACATCTAATTTATTACAAGATTTTTTATAAAAAAGCAACTAAATAACGTTCTTGCTGGTGCTCCTTTTGTTTCCATTTTTTTTTCTTTCCATTTTTTTTTCTTTCCATTTGTTTCCATTTGGTTTCCAAATCCAAACGTTCTCCAATTTTGTCCATTTTTTTTTATAAAAAAAATGGAAGGAGGTTGTTGTTCCATTTTTTATAAAAAATGGAAACAAATTTGGAAAAAAAAATCTAGACAAGGCTCACTGTTAATAAAGGAATTTTGAATAAATTTCGAGTTTAAATTTATTTTTTTTCAGTATTAGAAATTGTTCCGCCTAAACTGTCTACTTTTTCTAAAATCAACTTATAAATCTGTTTTCCGAGTACTTTCCAAGTTAAAGGAATGTTATAATCCGGGTACTTGATACCAGCTATCACACCAGTCGCACTACGTAAAAGAGACCCATGATCCCCAGGAGTTTTATGAAGCATCTCACGATATTTCAGAAAAGTCCAAAAAAGGAAGGGCTGTATGTCGTATTCTTTATCACCAATAGAAACTTTGAATTGTGGTCTTTGAGCTCCCGAAATTCTTGTTAAAGTATCTATTTGACCCGGTAAATCTAAATTTTTTTCCTGTAAGTAATTAAAGGCTTTAAAGCTATTTAAAACTAAATCTTTAGGGGTGAGCGCTCGATGTATTTCCTGATTTTGAAAAATTTTTTTTTCAAACTCCTCAAAATAAGGATTGTAACTAATATTGGATAGAGTGTTGTTGGACGAGCCTGCCAAAGATGTTGGAGGATGATTTGGGGATTCAAAAACAAGAGGTAACGCGTCATGTTCTACATGCTCTACTGGAATACATTCGATACCGTCACTGCTTGATGTATGCCTGCCAACAGAAGAGTTGTATTCCACACTTAAACTCTTTATGCTAGGCTGAGAATCACCTAAACTGTTTACGCTTGGTTGGTAAGAACTAATATCACGATTTATCAAATGTTGAATTTCTTGAAACAATTCTTTTACAACATCTGTTGCAACGGGTTGCATTAAGAAATGAACATCATTTGAAGTGGAAAGCCCCTCAATTTGAACCTCTTGAATAGCTTGACAAAATTCATTGAAAGTATCTACAGTTAAATCATCATCCCAATTAAATAGTTGAAAAAATCTAAAATAACTTTCTAAATCTTGTTGTGTAAACACCGAGGCGGGGGCAATAGGCTCCAATAATACGTTTTCCGAATTTTCTAGTGCAATAATTTCGTCACCACAACACTTGGAAAATTTAATGGAAGATAATACAGAAAGAAATAAGGGAATAAAACTTCGATATTTGTAAAAAAACATCGATACTTGATAAGTTAAAAAAGTAAACTTCATAATGAATTTATTTTTTTTTTTTCGAGAAATTCCTCCATACAAACTCCTCTAGAAAATCGAAAATGAGTTGTACAATACTAAAATACTCCAAAATAAAACAGCAGAAGAAAAATAAAAAACAATAAAACAAAAAAGTCAAAGGTTGTTCAAGAAATTTCTCGAATAGCCAACAAAGAACCAAAGGTGTGTTTATGATAAAATTTTTGAAAGATCCATCAAAAACATACCACCATGTGAACCCTGTGATTAAATAGATCAAAATGAGATTATAAAGAAAATTCTTAAATTTTTTTTGAAAATTTTTTGTTGTCATAGATGAAATTTTTTTAATGGAGTAGAGTTGGTTTTCAATTTTTTAGAAAAAAATTGAAAAGAGTTCCCTGTTCTCCAATTTTGTCCATTTTTTTTATAAAAAAAATGGAAGGAGGTAGTTGTTCCATTTTTTATAAAAAATGGAAACAAATTCAAAGAATTTGGAAAGAGCTCTTGCTGGTGCTCCATTCTATTCCATTTTTTTTCAAAAAAATGGAAACAAAAGGAGCAAATGCAATCAAAAATAATAAAAAAGTAACAAAAAAAAAATGTAAAAAACAGCTTTTGTTTTTTTTTGTAAAAAAAAAAAACAAAAACAAATTTTGATGCTATCTATATGAAAAACAAGAAAATGTTGCCTTTTTTTTTAATTTAAAAAATCAACGTCTATAGAATTTTCTAAAAGCTGAATCTTTTTAGTACGAGTATGCTGTCATATCACTATGAGTGGACATCTCGCCTATCACGTAGTAGTCTTCTACGATTTGGAAAACTTGTTTTGGGCCTGCTTTCCTGCTTGAGATGCTTTCAGCAGTTCTGCATTCCGAACGTAGCTACTCAGCGGTGCCCTTGGCAGGACAACTGATACACCAGAGGTTCGTCATTCTCGGTCCTCTCGTACAAGAGAATGCCACCCTCAATTTTCAACACCCGAAAAAGATAGGATCCGTACTGTCTCCGCGTATTCCATAGTGAAATGGTCTTGTGTCGAAATCACCTTAGGAATCCTCCATCACTGGAGGTGATTCCCTTATTACTAAGGGGGCAGACTATACCATCATCTCGCTGGCAGTGCGAGAGTCGCCGTATTATACCTTCTTGGTGTCAAAAAAGTTTTCCCTCCATTAAAAATGGAGAGAACCTCCTTCCATTTTTTTTGTAAAAAAAAAATGGACAAAATTGGAGAACGTTGTCCCTCCATTTGAAAAATGGAGAGGACCTTGCTAAAGCAAGAACGTTGTACCTCCATTTTCGTCCATTTTTTTTATAAAAAAAAATTACAGCAGAGAACCTCAAGCTATTGCTTGAGAGAACCTCCACTCGCGTTGAGAATACCTTTTTTGGCAATCGAGAAGCTATCTTGTCATTTCTAACAAAGTCGTTACGGGGTTATAAGAGACGATCAAACTTTCATCAATTTTTTGGAAGCCATACTCGGTATCTGCCAAATTATCGGTGAAACACTCTTATAAAAAAGTTTATAATTGTCTCCAGTAATCGATAATCGTTTTTGAATAGATCCGGATTTACTCCTACCACTGAGAGATTCTCGAGTAGTAATTCCAAAAACAGTCTGTAAAATTTGTTGAATACTTGAAATTTCATTCTGAGTGTAATTATCAACAGTAAGAAAAACTCCTGTTCTCACACCCGAACTTCTACCACCATCATCGAGAAACCAAACAGCTAAAGCTGTAGCGTCAATACATTCTGCAAAATTCTCTGGTAACTTTTTGACACCATTTTCATGATAAAAAAGTGATCTCCACTCATGAAAGAGGGCTCGTGTATAGAATCTATAACTTTGAGTTTGTTTGCCATTTCTTTTATCGAAACGTGTTACAAGAGAGGGAGATTTTCCTGTAGTGAAACTTTTTAAATTGTTAAAAAGCCAAAACAAGTAATCTTTATGTTTTACACTTTGTTCTAATTGAATAATCCCCTTTTTTGAATAGAGAGAAGCATCTCCAAGGAGAGCGCCATAAAGAATGGAGTGTTGAAACTTTTGATTTAAAGTAAATGTATCCAACATATTGGTTTCTTTTTTCTTAAACTTCCCACGGTATTGCCCTTTATTTGTACGATAGGTAAAGGGTTTCACCGTTATGAGGCGATTTTTACTTAGAGTTTACACTCCAAGGTCGCAATTTTTGTGCGTTTACGACGTACTAAACCCAACTCACGTACCGCTTTCATCGGCGAACAGCCGAACCCTTCGAACCTTCTTCAGCTCGAGGATGCGATGAGTCGACCAGTATTGTTACCATTTAGGCTGTTTATCCTAAATCTCTACTCTTCACAGAGTAGCTCAGACTATGTCATTAACTTGAATTTTTCCTTTTTTGTCCTTTTCTGACAAATCTTTCAAGGAGCAACGCGCTTGAAGAGTTTTCAAGGAGCAACGCGCTTGAAGAGTTTTCAAGGAGCAACGCGCTTGAAGAGTTTTCAAGGAGCAACGCGCTTGAAGAGTTTTCAAGGAGCAACGCGCTTGAAGAGTTTTCAAGGGCTAGAAATCATTGTTTGATCTCTAGGTTCAAGTTAGTGGGCGCTCGTGGAGAAATTATTGGAAGGAAAATCCTCATTCTCTAGTCGTTGAACGTTCATTGTTACTTTTTTTTTTCCATTCACAATGCTTCGCTGCAAATTGTCTTTTTGTTGGGTAGAGACAAAAAGAGTTCCTTGCAATTCACCCACTTTAGCCTCGACTATGGCTTTTGTAATCGCATAGTGTTAATTGAGAGATTTCTTTTTTACGCTTTCTCCTTCCTACGGAACTTTTTTGTAAAAAAAAAGTTCCGTAGGAAGGGACAAATCAATAATTTGTCAGCTGATCCATTCTGTAGGAATTTTATGCATCATTGAAGGATGAATAAAAGGAATCAAAAGTTTCCCAAAAGTGATTGCATTGTTTTCACGACCACTTATGTAAATTCTAAGTGTCTCACGTTGAAAAAAGGTTCCAGTTTTTACTCCATAAAGAGTTGTTAACACACTTGCAAGTCTTTTCACGTCTTGATGTGTAAAACAATCAGTACAGAATCTCACTCCTCCATTTTTCAAATGGAGAGTACCCGAGGAATATCCTTTCCATTTTTGACTCCCATCATCCATAAACCAATAAGCAATAGCCTGTGGTGTTAACCATCGATGAATCAGCCGAGGAACCTTTTTCACGTTGGTATCCGTGTAAAATTGATGTTTATAAAACCGGAACTCTGGAAAACATCGTGTATCACATTCCCAAACACCAGTTTGTGCATTTTGTCGAGGTCTCATTGTGATATAGTCTTGAAAAACATCACACAAATGATCAAAATACTCTTTGTTTTTTTGTCGAATTGATAACCGAGCTGTAGTTTTATTCCTGTTCCAACTTAAACAACCATCACCTAATAAAATTCCTATTAAAATTTCTTTTTGCTGGTTCTTGAGTTTCATAAAAAAAATTCTCAACGTTCCTTAAATTTTCGGAGTCTCTTTATTGACAAATCAGTTCTTTGTCTTCCTCCATTTGTTTCCATTTTTTTTTTCTTTCCATTTGGTTCCATTTTTTTGAAAAAAAAATGGAAAGAAAAAAAATTACACCAAATGGAACCAAATGGAACCAAATGGAGGATAGGTACTCTCTATTGAAGAGAAATCTACTCTCTATTCACAATAGAGGTCGTCTCCATTTTCGTCCATTTTTTTTTATAAAAAAATGGAAGGAGGTTGTCTCCATTTTCGTCCATTTTTTTTTATAAAAAAATGGAAGGAGGGGAAAAGAGATAACCAAAGCTCTTAGATGTTTAAGGAATCCTTCTAATCGCTTAGAAGATCAGACTATATCATCTATCAAAAATGAAATCAATAATTTGTCATTTGATAGTGAAGCGTGTAGTCGTTGAGGGGTTCTCTCCTGTTTTCTTTGTTTTTTTTTTAACAATCCGGATTTTTAAGAAAACAATGAGAACTTCCCTGCTGATTGTCCGCACTAGATCATTTTTTCTGCCATCCGGTCCTCTCAACGCTAGTTGAGAGGATAACACATCAATAGTTTACAAATCATTTATTTGTCCCTCCATTTGAAAAATGGAGAGAACCTCCATTTGTTTCCATTTTTTTGAAAAAAAAATGACACCAAATGGAGGAAACCTCAACTAGCGTACGCTAGTTGAGAGAACGTGTGTTATATGACGAGCGTATCTAGATTCTCTGACAAATCTCTGATTTGTCAATCGGAGGTTCCAGCATATAGCTTCATTGTCACCATCTTTTTTCAAATATGGGACCCCATTACAAGGTGCCAAACGACTCCGTCGATAAGAGCTCTTGGGAGTCATCAGCCTGTTATCCCTAGCGTACCTTTGATCCGTTGATCGAGAGCCTTTCCACAGAGAACTCCCGGGTCACTATGGCCGACTTTCGTCTCTGCTTGACTTGTAAGTCTTACAGTCAGGCAAGCTTCTACCATTACGCTCTTCAGCTGATTTCCGTCCAGCTTGAGCTTACCTTCGCACACTTCCGTTACTCTTTAGGCAATTGTGTTACTCATTGAATTCCTCCATTTCAGGGCCTCTTGACTTTTTTTTAGATTTTCTTTCCTCAACTAGCATACGGTAGTTGAGAGAACCTCAACTAGCGTTGAGAGGACCTGTTTATTCCATTTTTTTATAAAAAATGGAATAAATCCAAACGTTCTCCAATTCTGTCCATTTTTTTTCAAAAAAATGGAAAGAAAATCTAAAAAAAAAAGTCAAATCTCACGCCCTTATTACTAAGGGCGCAGTCGAGGTTCAGGCCATTTGTACCACATATCATCCGTAAAAAACGGTGTAATTAGGGCACCTAACCGTTCATAACTTTTTCCTGACACATAGATTTTGTAACCACCGGAATCTGGTCGTTTCCACGAATTCAGATCAAATTTTCTTTTGAGAACTCCACAAACACGATCAATATCGGTTTCTGAAAAACTCTGTGTATTCAAATAAACTCCTTTTGATTGAGATGACTTGAGACTTCCATCATCCATATACCAAATGGAAACAACCAGTGGGCTTAACAAATCTTCAATAGACAAGGGTATGTGTTTTTGTTTTTCATGATAAAACATTTTGGCGTAACGAGTAAACACGTGACTTGTTGTGGTTGTAAACCGTAAACTCGATGACAGACCTTGTTGTGTTTGATAAGTTCGTTTGTACACGGGTGTTGTGATGAATCTTTGAAAGTGTTGATAGAGAAAATTGAAATACAGAGTTTTTTTCGAAGACTGAACAACAGTAAATCTGTATGTTTTCCCACCATTTTGGGTTTCAAGGTGTCCATCACCTAACAATGAACCAATTAAAATCTGTTTTTCAACACATGTCAATTCTGTTTGTTTTTCAAAACAGGGTTTCATAGAAAAAAGTATGTCAATGAGATTTTAGAACGTTTGGGCCATTCTAAAATTCTACTGGTCGCCCAGTAGTTCAGACTCTATCATCATCCTTTTAAAAAAAGGATGTCTGGCGTATAGTCGTTGAGGATCCTACTCTGTTCCAAACTTATTTAATTTGGCTGTTGCTTTGCTCCTTTTTTAAAAAAGGAGTTGCCTCCATTTTTTAAATGGAGGAAGGCGCAAGGTACAGCGTTCTCCAATTTTGTCCATTTTTTTTTATAAAAAAAAAATGGAAAGAAAAAATGGAAACAAATTTGTAGATTTGGTTTCCAAATTAAATAAATTTGGAACGACCTTTTTTTTAGATCAAAATCCAAAAAAAAGGTCAATGGTTTCCTGCTGATTATCTGCACTCAGCACTGTTTCTCCTTTTAAAAAGCGAGCAGCTGAGATTCTTTTTCCTTTTTCCCATTTAGGCGGGAAAAAAAGGCACCAAATGGCTCATTTTTTGAGTAAGTTCTCTGTATTTTTTTTATTTTGTAGGAGACGGTGGAGAGAAAAAAATGAGTTTATGGACAGATGTTCCAGCATACAGCCAGATTTGCTCCATAAATTACTAGTATGGAGGCTCCATAATTAAAGCGACCGCCCCAGTCAAACTACCCATCTATCAGTGTCCCTTTATGATGAATTATGGAGGTTAGAAAAATGAGAAAGAAAGAGTGGTATTTCATTGATGTTTTTAAAAAAAAACTCCCACCTATTCTACACATTCAAACTCTTTTTTCAATGATAGATTATAGTAAAGGTGCATAGGGTCTTACCGTCTACTTTCGGGAACTCCGCATCTTCACGGAGAATTCAATTTCACTGAGATCATGTTGGAGACAGTGGGGAAGTCGTGACACCATTCATGCAGGTCGGAACTTACCCGACAAGGAATTTCGCTCAGTTGATCTCTTGATTTTCATAAAGAGCTGGACTCTCTCTTAAATTTTTTGCTTTTCGATTCATAGTTTGTTGAATTTGTTGAATTTTTTTGAATCCTTCTGTATCCAGGTGTTGTTTTTTTTCCATCATCAACAAAACTCTACGAAATTTTTCAAAATCAACACGTTTGCTTGTAAGTAATTGGTGTTTTTCAAAAAAAGGCACAATCAGATTTTGTAGATGCTGAAATCCACGAACCCTATAACAATACCGGTCACCGTGGTTGACACGTACAACACCGCAACCAAAAAAAGTTTTTAGTGCATACAACACTTTAATGTCTTTTTCATGTTGAGTCACTGTGAATTCAGGAAGTATCTGATATCCACAAGTCATTTTTGGGTTTTGGTTGACAGCTATATGAAAACATCCTTCACCATCTACAAACCCTACAATCCATTGTGTTTGTAATTTCATATTCTTTTTTTCTTTCTTGTCTTGCTCCTTCCTCCATTTGGTGTAATTTTTTTTTTCTTTCCATTTGGTTCCAGTTTTTTTTTCAAAAAACTGGAAAGAAAAAAAAATTACGTTCCATTTTTTTTCAAAAAAATGGAAACAAATGGAAAAAAATGGAAACAAAAGGAGCACCAATCAAGCAGGATAAAAAAGCGACAAAAGCAAAAAACCCCCAAACGTATAGTCTCTGAGGATTGTATTGAGTATATTCAATACTCTTTCCTGCTGATTGTCCCCATGTCTTGTATATTTTCACTGAAAAGTCGAGACTTTTTTCTCCTTTAAGATCTGACTTGAGAAGACCTTAAAGCAGGAAACAAAGTATCGATTTAACGAGTAATACAGAGTTTTTGAGGAGTTTCCAGCATATAGTTTGGTTTTACTAAGGCTAGCGAAGCTTCTTAAACTAGAGTTTAATATGAGCGTAAATGCTTATCATTTAACCTTAGGACCGTCCATTTCCTAAAATGTTACTTGTCTTTTTTTTTAATCTATCAACAAGCGGTTTTTTTTGGTTTTAGATTTGCGAATGAAAAAACCCTTTTCATCACTGAAAAGATCGGACTCTATCATCAAAGAGTGTCTTGCTCTCTTTGTTTGGCGTGTAGTCTCTGAGGATTCTTTATCTGACAGTTACGCTTTTTTATTGTGTCTTGATTTCGTTCCCAAAAAACACGAGCTCGCTCAAGAATTTCAGTGCTTGAAAATTTACGCTTTGACTTGAATTGATTCTCATCCAAAAGTTGGAGAATTTGTGAAACATCATCCAATGTTGTGCTGGAATGTCGATCCAAAATAAATTTTTGTGAAACGTTGAAAATCTGCTCGTTTTTTTTCAGATAGAAATCGATACCTCCAAAGGGATGATAATTGTACGAATAGCTGTTTTATTGTCCACTTGATAGACCCAAACACCGTCGTTGCGATATCGAATGGTCCCGCAATTGAGATGATGTTTAATGAGTGCTAAAATGTCTCGTTGTTTTTGACACACATTAAACACCGGAGTCATTTTCCAACCCAATAAAGAATCATCTCTTTTGCGAAAGCTTGTGTTAAAACTGCCTTCACCATCACTAAAACCCTCAACTCTTGTTGAGAGTACCACTATGTAATACGCTTTGTTGCGTGGAATGTTTTTTACACTGTCTGTCATACCATAAAGTCTTTCCTGCTGATTGTCTCTCCTTTTCACATTTTTACGCTTGTTGTTCCAAATTTTCTAAAAAAAATTGTTATTCCAAATAGGGTAAACCTTATTTGGAACAGCCAAATTTTATTCTATTTTTGTGTTTCCTGTTCTCATTTTGATTTCAAATTGAGTTGCTTTTTTTTGCAAAAAAAAAGCACAGGTTCCATTTTTTTTTTCCTTCCATTTGGTGTAATTTGGTGTAATTTCTTTCCATTTGGTTCCAGTTTTTTTGTTTCCATTTTTTTTCTTTCCAGTTGGTTCCATTTTTTTTCAAAAAAATGGAAACAAAAAAACTGGAACCAAATTATACCAACTGGAAAGAAAAAAAAATGGAACATAATTTTTTTGAAAAAAAAATGGAAAAAGTCGTAATGAAAATTCAACGAGATTTTCCAGCATATAGCCAAATTTTACAACTCCAACGGTTTTTTTAGAGTTACGGCCGCCGTTTACTGGACCTTTCATTTAGAGCTTGTATTGCCACGCACCCCTCCTGTTAAGTTTCCAGCACCGGGCAGGTGTCAGACCCTATACGTCGTGTTACCACTTAGCAGAGTCCTGTGTTTTTAGTAAACAGTCGCCACCCCCTATTCTGTGCCACATGGAAGTCTTGATTGAATTCAACAGAATCCATCAATAACAAACCATGTCCTCCTTATTCCGAAGTTACGGAGGTAATTTGCCGAGTTCCTTCAACATGATTCTCTCTAAGCCTTAGTCTGTCAAACCAGTCCACCAGTGTCGGTTGTAGTACGGTGTTTCTCAATTTGATTTCAAATTGAGAAAGTGTTTTCAATCTTTTTCCAAAATTGGAATCAACTGAAAACTCATTTAGTTTTTTCCTGGACTCACTTATACCTTGATTTCTCTGTGTTTCAAAGAAATTCTCGGTCCGTATCCATGACCTTGTAAGGTATGTTTCCAAATTGGTTTCCAAATCCGGAATTCCAAATTTGTTTCCAAATCTTGAATTCCAAATTTGGACACCAATTTGGAACGAGCCGTCACTAAATGAAACATCAATGAATGGTACACATTGTACCCATTAAGACGGAGCATTCGCTTCTCTCTTAGGGGCCGATTCACTCTACACCGAGAAACGGTCTGTAGAAAACCTAGGACTTTCGGCTATCATGATTTTCACATGATTTCTCGTTACTCATGTCAGCATTCTCACTTCTGATTTCTCGATTCCATTTAACAATGAAACTTCAACGATTTACAGAACGTTCTGCTACCTTTTCAGTGTGTTGCTTTTTTTTCCATTAAAGGCAAAAGCAACAAACCGAAAATCGCCGCTTCGGTGAATTTCTTGAGCTCCGATACATTTTTGGCGCTACTAGACAGTCCAAAAAGCTTTTTTGGAAAGACCAGTGAGCTATTACGCTTTCTTCAAAGGATGGCTGCTTCCAAGCCTACCTCCTGGTTGTCTAGGCCTAGTAACTCCCTTTACCACTCAGAAATTGCTTTGGAACCTTAGCGTTCGATCTGGGCTGTTTCCCTTTTGACTAGAGACCTTAGCGCCTCTAGTCTGTCTGTATAAGGATTAAAAAGGCATTCGGAGTTTCCGTGGGATCAGTAAGGCTTTGGGCCACCATCACCCAATGAGTGCTCTACCTCCTTTTCAACCAATGTCTATACGCTCTACCTCAATAGATTTCGCAGAAAACCAGCTATTTCCAAGCTCGATTGGCTTTTCACCCCATAATCACAAGTCGTCCCCATCTATTGCCACAGATGTGGGTTGGGTCCTCCAAAACGTGTTATCATTTTTTCAACCTGCTCATGATTAGATCGCTTGGTTTCGGGTCAAATTGCACAAACTGATTTGTTGATTTAAAACTTGCTTTAACTCCGCCTCCACTTAAGAGTTTAGGCTTGCTTGATAAATTTACTCGCTGACCCATTATGCAAAAGGTACGCCGTTACTTTTTTAAAAAGCGTCGACTGCTTGTAAGCATTCAGTTTCAGGATCTATTTCACTCCCTATTTAGGAATCTGTTTCACCTTTCCCTCACGGTACTTGTTCACTATCGATCAGAAGATTTTACTTAGGCTTAGAGGGTGGTCCCCCTTTTACAAATTCAAACAAAGGAGGTCTTCGTTTTACTCATGTTTTAATCCTTTTGACAAAAAAAATGTTCACCATCTACATAGGTTTACAGGGCTATCACCTTCTTTGGCGCGTCGTTCCAAACAGCTTCAATATGTAAGATTTAAAAAGAATTAAGGCCTAATCCGTGTTCGCTCACCACTACTAACGGAGTCTCGGTTGATTTTTTTTCCTCTAGTTACTTAGATGTTTCAGTTCACTAGGTCAAATTTGATCTTGAAGTTTCCTTTAGGGAAATCCATAGTTCTTAGGATTTACGCACCTAACATATGGCGTTTCGTTGCGTCTAACGTCCCTGATTTTCTTCTGTCTAGGCATCCACTAAATGCTTTTTTTTCTTTTTACCTTTTATTTTTGGGAGAATTTGTTACAAATCACTCCTTTTTTTTCCAAATTTTCTAAAGAAAATTTGGAAAAAAGAAAACAATTCAATTTTTTATAAAAATTTGTTGTTGCTCTTTATTCCATTTTTTCTTTCCATTTTAAAAAAAAAAAAATGAAAAGAAAAGAAAATGGAAAGAAAAAAATGGAACAACAATCTTCTATTGTCGTAAAAGGGTTACGTGATTTGATTCCAAATTCAATGAATTAGGAGTTACTCTATATAAAAGACACGTATCACGTATTTTGTATTTTGTCGTTCCAAATTTTCTTTCAAATTGAGTTTTGAGTTTGATTTGAAAACTCAAATTCTTCTAGAAGCAATAAATTTTTTTGGATTGTAAAGGTTGGTTGACGGAAGATGGACTTGAACCAACGACCTCTGGATTATGATTCCACTGTTCTACCAACTGAACTATTCCGTCAAAATCTTGATTTTTACCACGTCTCCCGGATTTTCTAGTACATATGGTAACACAAGGGGTCACAAGTCGAAGTTGAAAAGGTTCGGGTGTTTCACTTGTTTAAATCAAGATGATTTCTTTGATTGTGGAGATTTCCTATCAAAACCTTGCTGGTGCAAGTACGTTGTACCTTGCTGGTGCTTTTTTAAAAAAAAAAAAGCAAAAGCAAGGTTGTTTTCAATTTTTTAAAAAAAAATTGAAAAGAGTACTTGCTGGTGCTTTTTTTTCAAAAAAAAAAAAGCAAAAGCAAGGTTTTGTGATTTTTTTCTTTTTAGAACACGAAAAGAATCAAGAATGCCATCATTAATGCAAATAATGCGATAGCTTCTGTAAGAGCGAACCCTAAAATTGCATAACCAAACAATTGCTTAGTTAATGAAGGATTTCGTGCAACAGAATTAATTAATGAACCAAAAACGATTCCAATGCCAGCACCAGCGCCAGCTAAAGCGATTGTAGCACAACCAGCTCCTATTAATTTTGCTCCGTCTAACATAATCTAATTTTTTTTTTAGTTGATTTGTATTCAAAAGGCTAAGAAAGTTCTTAATATCATTGCTTTTGCTCCTTTTTATTCCATTTGTTTCCATTTTTTTGTTTCCATTTGTTTCCATTTTTTTTTCTTTCCATTTGGTTCCATTTTTTTTTCAAAAAAATGGAAAGAAAAAAAAATGGAACCAAATGGAAACAAATGGAACGAAAATTTGGAAATAGGAAATTTTAACCAGTTTATCATTCTATAAAAAGTACATAATTTTTTTGAAAAAGAAAATGGAATAAAATGAAAAAGAAAATGGAATAAAATGAAAAGAAAAAAATGGAATAAAATGAAAAAGAAAATGGAATAAAAGAAAAAGATGGAATAAAATGGTTTACCAGAAAAAATAGAATAAAAAGGAGTTCCAAAGGCCTTCTCCATTTGGTATAATTTTTTTGAAAAAAAAATGGAAAAAAATGGAGGTTCTCTCCATTTTTTAAATGGAGGAAAGAGCTCTTTTTGGTGCTTTTCTTTACAAAAAGCAAAAGCAAGGTACACCGTTCTCCAATTTTATTGGAGGTTGTTTTCAATTTTTTAAAAAAAAATTGAAAAGAGTACTTGCTGGTGCTTTTTTTTCAAAAAAAAAAAAGCAAAAGCAAGGTACAACGTACTTGCTTCAGCAAGGAAACAAAAAGATGGAATCATACCATATAGAAGAACAAGAAAATGAGTCAAAAAAAGAGTTTTTTTACTTTATGGAAAAGTCTAAACGTTTGATTTCTTTTTTCCATATAAGGACAATTCCTAGATTTTACAAATTGAACAATTTTTTAATGGATTTGATTTTTGTACAAATGATTTGCTTTCCTTTACAAGAGCTTGTTCCAAATTGAGAACAGGAATCAAGTGGAACAACCAATTTTTTTAGAAATTGTTATTCCATTTGGTAGAATTTGGTATAATTTTTTTGTTTCCATTTTTTTTTCAAAAAAAGGGAGTTCCATTTTGTTCCAGTTTTTTTTCTTTCCATTTTTTTGAAAAAAAAAAATGGAACCAACTGGAAAGAAAAAAAAATGGAAACAAAAAAATTTCTAAATTTTTGCAAATTATCCCTTACGGGACTCGAACCCGTGTTTCTGCCTTGAAAAAGCAATGTCCTAGGCCTCTAGACGAAAGGGACATTTTTTAGTGGTTTTTTAATTCTTTTTTTTGCATATCATATAGAGAGACAAGAAAAAGATCTTTAAAAAAACCAGTCTTTTCTGTAAAAAAAATTTAGAAATCAAAGAATGGAAGCGCTTATGCTTCTCCATAAGACTTGATTTATGTAGATACGTAAGGATAATCAAGTTGTTCTGTTTAACAGTTTGTACTTATAAAACTTTTTTTAACCACTAGTTGTTGGTTGCTCTTTTTTTCTTTCCTCCTTCCATTTTTTTTTCTTTCCTCCTTCCATTTTTTTTTCTTTCCATTTTTTTGAAAAAAAAAAATGGAACCAAATGGAAAAAAATGGAAACAAAAGGAGCAATGCAAGGAAAAAAGAGCAACAACTTGTTTCCTTAATTCAAAGCCAACACGTGGTTTTCTTTTGTTTTATAGAATACAATAATGAATAAATGGTTTTTTCTCTAAAAAAAGAGGAATAAATTGATTATCAACATCCCAAAAATCTTTTAAGAATTGTAAATATATATTTTTTAATTATTAATTTTTATGAATACGAAAAAATTCAAAACTAATGAATTGCCATCCCAATTTCAAAATTTAGAAAGTAGATTTCCAAATTTAAATCACTTTGTTTTGTGTCAAAAGGGAAAATTTTTAGTTCCAAACCAAGAAAATTTGAGTAAAAATTATTATCAAAAGATTCTTGTTTATGATTTGATTTTAAAACAAAATTTTAGAACTGTTATGGAACTGGCTCGTTTAAACAAAATAGTCTTAAATACAACATCAAAAAACTATATTAAAGAAAGAAAGTTGATGCTTTTCACTTTAGCAGCATTTGAATTGATTTCAGGACAAAAGCCTCAATGTACTTATGCCCGAAAATCTATAGCAAATTATAAAATTCGTCAACATCAACTTCTGGGGTGTAAAGTAGTGTTACGCAGAAAAGAAATGTATAATTTTTTAGAGAAACTTTCTAAAATGATTTTTCCACGTATTCGGGATTCTTCAAAAAGAATAGATCTTAAACAAATTGATTCAAAGAAATTTTCTAATTTTTGCGACAAACACAGTAAAAATTGTACATATACTGTTGGATTTCAGGATATGATGATTTTTCCAGAATTGGAAAACAATTTTGAATTAGTGGAAAGTTTTAATGGTATGAATTGTAGTTTTGTTTTCTCTAATTGTAATCACAGGAATTCAATGTTGCTTATTAGTGGTTTTCAAATCCCTCCTTCCATTTTTTTATAAAAAAAATTACAGGTCCTCTCAACAAGAGTTGAGGAGAGGACCTTGCTTTTGCTTTTTTTTTTTTAAAAAAAGCACCAGCAAGCACTCTTTTCAATTTTTTTTAAAAAATTGAAAACAACCTCCTTCCATTTTTTTTTATAAAAAAAATGGACAAAATTGGAGAACGTTGTACCTTGCATTGCTCCTTTTGTTTCCATTTTTTTTTCTTTCCATTTTTTTTCAAAAAAAGGGAGTTCCATTTTTTTGAAAAAAATTATGTTCCATTTTTTTTCAAAAAAATGGAAACAAATGGACTGGAATTTTTTTGAAAAAAAATGGAAACAAATGGAAACATATTTGGAATAAAAAAGAAAAACTCAATTTTTGTTTTTATCAAGTCTGGGAACAGTACAGATTCTTGTACATCACAAAAACTTTAAATTGTAATTATTTGAATCAATAACAAAAAATTTTTGAAAAATTTAATAACTTTAATAATTGAAAATCATATGAAATCTAATTTTTATCATCATGTATTTCAAATACCATCTCCTACAACTATCGAAAAAAAAGATCATTTATTAAAATTTTCTGGTCCTTTAGGACAGACTTATTTAAATTTAAACAAAACGGATCCTAAGGGTTTAGGTGCAATTTATTTGAATCAAGAAAAAAAACAATTACAGCTTAAAAGTGGATCAAAATCTTTTTTTGGTTTATTTAAAAAACTTATTGAGAATAAAATTATAGGAGTTACTCGTGGATTTCTTGTTTATCTTAAAATTATTGGAATTGGATATCGTGCAAATCTGGATCACGAGAATTTACATCTGAAAGTAGGGTATAGTCATGATATAGTCTATCGGATTCCTTCATCCATTAAATTATTTCTCTTAGATTCTACAGTTATTTGCATTTTCGGTGTAGATAAAAATCAGATCACACAAATTGCAGCTAAAATTCGTCATTTACGTGAACCATCTCCTTATAAAGGAAAAGGAATTCGACTAATAAATGAAAAAGTTTTGCTAAAACAAGGCAAAAAAAAATAAAAATGTGAATCTGCGAAAATTTTTTCAAATGGAAACAAAAAAAAGTCTTTCCAAATTTTGTAAACAAAATTTGGAAACCAAATTTTGTAAACAAAATTTGGAAACCAAATTTTGTAAACAAAATTTGGAAACCAAATTTTGTTGTTCCATTTGGTTCCATTTTTTTCAAAAAAATTGAGCATTAAACTTTCTTTTAAATTGTTATGTTATATGTTTTAAACACTAACTTGAACAGCAATAAAAAACTTTTTATAGCTTTAACCGAAATTTATGGTTTGGGTAAACATAATTGTTCTCAATTATGTGATTTATTAGGTATAAGTACAGATCGACGATTAAAACAATTATCTGGATTACAATTAGAACATTTAACACAATTAGTAAATAAAAATTATAATGTAAGTGGAGAAATTAAACGTTCGACAATTAAAAACATACAAAGATTAATTACAATTGCAAGTTATAGAGGTTTTCGACATACAGAAGGATTACCTGTTCGTGGACAGCGCACACACGGAAATAGTCGTACTAGAAGAAAATTAAAGTCCAATTTCAAAAAATAACTCGATAAAAAATTTATGGACACATTCACAAAATCTCTCCAAAATCTTGACTGGTCCTTCCATTTGGTTCCAGTTGGAAAGGAAAAAATGGACAGAATTGCAAAATCATAATTGAAATGGATTCCAAAATCCATCTAAATAATTAGTTGAATTATTATGTCAAAATTTTTAAAAAAATCTAATGAAAAGGGTATTATTCATATCCAAAGTACACAGAACAATACTATTTGTACATTAACAGATAGAGAAGGCAATACAAAATTTTGGTCATCAGCAGGAAATCTAGGCTTTAAGAATTCTAGAAAGTCTACGAGTTATGCTGCACAAGCAGTAGCAGAAGTGGTTGCAAGCAAAGCATTCAATTTAGGATTAAATTCAATAACTCTAAAAATTAAAGGTTTAGGATACGGAAAACTTCCAGCAATTAGAGCTCTTTATAAATCCAAATTGAACATAACAAAAATTGTTGAATCTACACCTATAGCTCATAATGGATGTCGTAAAAAGAAAAAACGACGTGTATAATTTTGTGGAATTTTTCTTTCCATTTTTTTTCTCTCCGTTTTCTTCCATTTTTTAAAAAAAAAAAATGGAAACAAATGGAACAACAACATTTTCTCCATTAAAATCATTTCATTTACGAAAACATAAAATTTTCAAAAAAAATTAAAGAATTTTCTTTTTAATCTCATTTTGATCTACTCCATCACAGGATTTTTATGGTGGTCTCTTTTTGATGGATCTTTCAAAAATTTTATTGTACATACACCATTGTTTCTTTCTTGGCTTTTCGAAAAATTTTTAGAGCAACCATTGGTAATTAGTTTTGTAGTTTTATTCTGCTTTTTTATCTTCGGGTATTTCAGTTTTGTATATCAAGTTTTACACCTTTTAGATGAGTTTGTCTGGAGCAATTTTTCAAAAAAAAAAAAGAAATTCATTATGTACTTGATTTTTTGAACTTGTCAAATATTGATGTTTTTTTATAATTATCCAAGTAGAACATGATGCGTTCCCTCCTCTTTTTCAACATCCTAATCAACCTCCTTCCATTTTTTTTATAAAAAAATGGACAGAATTGGAGAACGTTTGGATTTGGAAACCAAATTGAGTTCCATTTGGTTCCAGTTTTTTTTGTTTCCATTTGGTTCCAGTTTTTTTTCTTTCCAGTTTTTTGAAAAAAAAACTGGAACCAAATGGAAAGAAAAAAAAATTACACTAAATGGAGAGGAGAAATTTTCTAAAGTTTTGATGACAAAAACCTTTAAAACGTACTTGTTTCCCATAAAAAGTGAAAAAGTCCTGAAATGTTATGTATTATTTATAACTTTCCTTTAATTATTCATAGTTTGATTCTCTTTCAATTGATTTGAAAGGGAATAATAGAGAATCTCTTTCTCTTCTCTAAATTCTCACTTGATATCGTTTATTGTATTTTCTTGGATTCGTTTAATTTGCTTTTATTCTCTTTTCTTCTAAATGAAATCTCTCTGTTTGATGGATTGTTTCATTCTTTCAATCTTCCACTGAATCTTTGAGACTTGAAATCTCTCTTTTTCTCTCTTTAATTGATTGTTTGTTTGAGACTTGAAATTTCTGTTTTTCTTCTGATTGTGAATGTTTCTCATTTTTTTTCTGTTATTCTTTGTTAAATCTTTCTTTTCATTCTCTCTCTGTGTTTCTGATTCTGAGTTTCTTAGATTTAAAATCATTCTCTCTCTTTGAATCTCATTTTTTGATTTGGATTCCAATCTTGTAAATTTGATGCTTTGAATCTGATTCTCTAAATTGGATTTTTTGAATCTCTCATTGTACGTTTGTTTTTTATTTGAGTGTTTCTCGTTGTGAATCTCTTTCTTTTCCTCCATTTATACGATGGAGAAAACCTTCATTTATACGATGGAGAAAACCTCCATTTATACGATGGAGAAAACCTCCATTTATACAATAGAGAAGACTTCCGGTTTCGTCCATTTTTTTTCTATAAAAAAAATAGAAGTCCTGTTTTAGATTCTGCTTGAGTTTCTGTAAATCTCTTCTTGTTTTGAAATCTCTTTTTGTTTGTTTCCTTGTTGAAACTCTTTGTCTTTGCTTGTGTTTTTGAGATTTCAATGGTTTCTCATTTCTTTTTCACCTGTTTTTCGACCAAAAAGTCTATTTATTTTCCTTTTCTTTGTTTTTCCTTTTTCAACAAGAAATTTTTAATTATATATTTTTAAATTTTTTGATCATTGTTGGATTCAATCCATTTTTCCATCTAAAGAGTCCTTGCATTCTAAAAGTCAAGCATTAAAAATGATCATAAATTGATGTAAAACATTCCATGTCATAGGTCCTCTCAACGCGAGTTGAGGTGTTAAACTCAAAGTAGAGGTGTAACCGTAAGTGATGAAATTAGAATTGTTAGATAAGAAAAGAGTCCTAAATCTCTAATTTTTCAATTTGCACCGTAATCGTAAAGTAAACAGGTCAAGCTGTATGTAATGACAAAAAGATCTAGTAACAGTAGTTTTCGAGATTATAGAGAACTAAACAAGAGTTTGTAGAACAAAAACTCTAAAGCAAAGTCTTTGTAGTGATGCATTAAACAAAAACAGGATTTTCTTAAAAGAGACCATCCCACAATTACCAGTGCTTTCCAAACAACTCGATAACAAGAGTTTGATTCAAATGGAAGCCTTAGAAAAAGACGCTCGCCGAATCTGGTACCATTTACAAAAGAATCGAATTGATCTTTTAGAAAAAGAGATACCTTTGCTCTGTGACCATTATGAAAAACTTTTTATTAAAATCAGACCTAGCAAAACATTCTCTCAAATCAGCCACCAGTTGAAAACATCAAGTGTAAAAACAAAGAATGTCGAACACAAGTCAAATTGCTCAACAATGGCTTGATGTTGATAGTTTTTTTCAATGGCTTTGTAAAATTTGAACGTTTTCATTTTTACACCTTTTTAAATTCTGTCTTATCTACTCGATTTTTTAAATCAACAATGGAATTCATTTATTCTTAAAAGGAGGTCCTCTCAAGAAAGAGCTTGAGGTCCTCTCAAGAAAGAGCTTGAGGTCCTCTCAAGAAAGAGCTTGAGGTCCTCTCAAGAAAGAGCTTGAGGTCCTCTCAAGAAAGAGCTTGAGGTCCTCTCAAGAAAGAGCTTGAGGAGTGAATTTCTTGTTTTTTGGTTTACAGCGTTTTTTTTACATCAGTAAATGTCTCCAGAGCGATTTTTGATGTACGTTTTAATTCTTCTCTTTTTCTTTTTACTGTTTTGTTTTTTTTCTCTTTTTTTTAAGTTTTCCACAAATTTATTATGCTTTAGTGAAAATTCTTTTTAATGCCTTGATTCTTGGTGAAAAACATATAATTTCTTTTGGTGCTAGAATAATAAACAAGTATCCCTCAACTCTTGTTGGAGTTGAGAGGACTTACATTTTTGGTTTTTATGTTTCCTTATCTATTAGTAGTTTGAATCTTATAAGAAACGATTGTGAGACTTTTTGGATCTATTTAGTCTATGTTTTGTGTGTGTGTGTTTTCGAAATTTTTTCCTAATAGCTTTTTTAGGGTATTCTTTTATAATACACGTTAATGAGAATTACTTGCATTTGTGTAACTTTTTATGGCTAGAAACTGAGAAATGACACATTCCACACTTTTTGAGGAGACCAAAAAAAGCTTTTTTCGGGTTTCATCAAATTTTCCATTTCTCAGTCAATAGAATTGATGCTTTTAGCTGTAAATTTCAATTTTAGAATGTTTTCAGTTTCTTTAGTTGTACCACGAAATTCGAGAATAGAAAAACTTTCCGGGGTAGTTTTTAAAAATCGCTCTAGACACATTTTAAAGGTATCTAGAGGCCATCCCAGGAAAAACCTACATGGAAATGTGAAAATCGCTCTAGACGCATTTTAAATGCCTTCTAACACCATTTTCAATTTTAAAACTTTTTTAGACTTTTTTAGACTTTTTTTGAGTTACTTGATTTGTTTTTTTATTGTTTTTAAAAATCTATCTGATCTCTTTAAACTTGTTAAATACAAGAGAAATTGTGTACAATCCTCTGCGTTGGCTTGTTCTTGATCAAAACCAAATGTCCAATTTGCTGAGACTAACACATCTCCTCAACTTTCGTTGAGAGAATCCTCAACTTTCGTTGAGAGAATCCTCAACTTTCGTTGAGAGAATCCTCAACTTTCGTTGAGAGAATCCTCAACTTTTCTCCATTTTTTTCCATTTTTTTTTCTTTCCATTTTTTTTTCTTTCCATTTTTTTTTGCAAAAAAATTATGTTCCATTTGGTTCCATTTTTTTTTCAAAAAAATGGAAAGAAAAAAAATGGAAAAAAATGGAACCAAATGGAACCAAATGGAGAGTACGTTGAGAGGACCCTCGAGGAAAATCGGCTAACAGACCTTGATTCAATTTTGTTGTTAAAATCTTCACCGGTGATGACAGTAACAAGTCACTATCTAAACGCATAGACCATCGTTTCTGTTTACCCTTTTTTTCATTCTGAGAAACCCATTCTAGACTAGACTCAAGTTTGAGATGGTTGCTTTTTGCATAACGCACTACACACCCATAATCGCTTAAGAAAATGTCATACACCAATTCTTTATTTGATCTCACAAATGGAAAGAAAAAAAAAAAATGGAACAACCCTCAACTTTCGTTGAGAGAACCTTTATTGATTTATTGTTTCGTTGAGAGATCCAAAACCCGAAAGGAATAATTCAAATTCAGAGTTCTCCATTTTTCTTTACTTGAATTTTTTAGTTGCATTAAAAATGGAGATTGAAATCTAAAAAAACAAATTTGTAAAACAACAGTTTCTAATTCTCTTTTTTTCAGACCACGCAAAGGTCGTGTACATGCTGGAACAGTCATACTTGTTTGATTTACTTGAAACTTTCAACTCCATGAAAAATTCAGGTGAAAACATGAATTTACTGTTACAGTTTCTACAAAATCTAAAAAAACACTTTTACAAAACCACAATTAGCTTTCGGTTTCAATTATTATCAACATTTTCTCAGTTGGTGATTCTCTTTTAGCTGGAATTTGAAATCTCTTATTATCAACATTTTCTCTTTTTAGTTGTTGATTATCATTTCTTTTAGATGGAATTTGAAATCTCCGGATCTAAAAAAACACATTTACAAAAAAACCATTAGCTTTGGTATAGGATTTCTTTTTCCAATTAAAGATTTCATTTATTTGTTTCGAGTTGTTTTTTTACATTGTCTATAACATCGACACACAAAAAACACACTTTTTATTACAAACAAATTCACAAAATCTCCATCAAAATCAAAAACAATTACAAAATCTAAATCAAAAAACAAATCAAAAACAAAAACAATTACACTTTTTAAACATTATCAAAAGTCACAAATCTAATCAACACTTTTAGAGTCTAACCATCTCAAACATTCACACAAATCTAATCAAGTGGAAAAACAAAAACAATTACACTTTTTAAACATTATCAAAAGTCACAAATCGTACCAATTACAAAATTCACAAATTAGAAAATTCACAAATCCAAAAAAGACAAAAATCAAACCATTTCAATACCCCCTCCATTTAAAAAATGGAGAGGACCTCCATTTGAAAAATGGAGAGGACCTTGCTTTTGCTTTTTTTTGAAAAAAAAAAGCACCAGCAAGAACGTTTTTTTCAAATTTGTTTACAAATTTGAAAACCACCTCCATTTTTTTCCATTTTTTTTCAAAAAAATGGAAACAAATGGAAACAACAAAAATGGAAAGAAAAAAAATTACACCAAATTAGACCAAATGGAGAGGACCCTTGTAAGTCTCTTTCTTTTGTTTCTTTTTCTTAAAAAGTCTTTCAAGTAATCCTGCTTTCGTAGACTAAAAGACAAGTCTACATTGAAAAAACCATAAAAACCAAAACTCGAACTGGGTTTTTCAGGATTCATTTTGTGACTATCTACCAATTTTTGATAATCTTTGATAAACTTTTCATGAAAAATCACCGCATAATCCACTAAAGAATACACCACAAATGGATCAAGATACAATCCACCTGTAAATGAGATTCCTCGATTGCTGGTTACACTAAAATCATACACAAACGGTTGAGTGTGAGATGTTTGATTTACTTTAAATTTCAATCTTACAGTTGTAAGTTTATCAAATACATTCATCACTTTCTCTCGATTCGTTGTTGTGTTCTTTAAACACAAAAAACTGAAAACATCCTTGATTTTAAATTCTATGTAATAGTTTGAAGTTTTTAAAAAACGCTCCTCCTTACTCTTTTTATCGTCCCAATTGCTCTTATGGATGAATGTCTTGATTTCTAAAACATCTGAATAACTCTTTTTCCATTTTTGTAGAAGGAGTAGGCTACAATACACCAAAATCATAAAGTTGAGACATTCTTTGTTATCTGAAATACCCACACTCTTTAAAAGAGTCGTGTTTGAAGTGTAATTTCTATGACTCCACACTTGTCTCAAACTGGATCCATTCTTTTCTCCAATTTGTTCTAGACCCCTTTCACCTTTTTCACCAGGGAGTTTTCGTTTATAAAAAGTTTGTGTTGGAAACTGGGATTGTTTTGGAGCATGTAAAAAGTTTTTATTCCAATCGAGTAATGGTTTTGTGTAAGCACACTCTTTGATTTTTGAAAAACTAGAAATCAATTCTAAAACCAGTGTCCTATTCAAGCCAGCAATGTCTCCAGCTTTGAGATATTCAGAATAAGCACTTGCTGATTCCTTTTTACATTCTAATTCCCAGGCGGTTTGAGCTGAAACAGATGTTGTTATCATGCGACGAGATTGTCAACTTCCCCTCAACTCGTGTTGAGAGGACCCTGTAACCAATGACAAAACCACGATTCAAATCACTTTGGAATCTATCCAACCTTTGCACCTCTCCATTTTCGTCCATTTTTTTTTATAGAAAAAAAATGGAACAAGAAAACACCTCTCCATTTTCGTCCATTTTTTTTCTATAAAAAAAATGGAACAAGAAAACACCTCATGAAAACTTTCCAGTAAATCTGCTTGATGTGGAAAATTCGTAAATTGAAAGCCTGGAACTTGAATTTTAAAATTAATTGGTGTGATTTTTGACATCAAACTACTCTATTCTAAATCACCTCAACTCTTGTTGAGAGGGACCTCGAACTAAAGCATGAAACACTCGGTTGGCTAAGTCTCCTGGAATCCTTACGTACTGTTTTGAAAAGTTTTCTTTGGTGTAATAATCAATAATCACATGATAAGTGATTTGATACTCTTTGGATGGATAAGTTTTTGAATACTACTTTTTGGACAATTTTTGAAATTCCTCTGTTGTTTTTTCCTTATTACGTTGTTCCAACATGTCTCTTGATCGTAGATTGGGTTTGAGTTTATCCAATTCACTCACAATAAAAGTCTGAGAGCCAGAACCACCATACTCTGCTGTGAGGATTCTCTCAACGAAAGTTGAGGTTCTCTCAACGAAAGTTGAGGTTCTCTCAACGAAAGTTGAGGTTCTCTCAACGAAAGTTGAGGTTCTCTCAACGAAAGTTGAGGTTCTCTCAACGAAAGTTGAGGGATGTATGAAAGAGAATCTATTGACACAAAAGGTCATAATGTTTTCGACATATCGAAATTTTCACTCTTCTTCTCAACTCGCGTTGAGAGTACCTGACCCACTGTTGAAATACCCTGAACCGGTGTTGAGAGAATTTGGTGTTGACTTAATGTTTTTGTTTTTTCCATAAAGTTTGTGTTTTATTCTATTAAAGAGTCTAAAGCCTCTGCTTTTTCTTGATCTGAGAGACGATCACGACTGTATCTTAACGTTGTTTGGATGGATTTATGATTGACCAATTCCCTGACTGAATGAATTGGGAGTTTTTCTAACAATTTAGTGACAAAACCTATCCTAAATGAATGTCCACTTATTTGTAAATTCTTTTTGTGAATCATTATATGATGGTTTAAACGTTTATTTAGAAATTTTATCCAACTAGCATTTTTGTAACACGCTTTTTTTTTTCTGCTTTTTTCTCTAATTTTTCTAGGATTTCATTTTTGCTTTATTCAATATGAAAAGACACACCACGAAAACCTGAATTGACATGTTGTAGGACTGAACCGTAGAACTTTTCTGCTGAGATCTCACCACCATGACGTTCTATCAACTTGAGTTGAGAATTTTCTTGAAAATCTAAGGCATGAGACTTGATCCTTGAAGATAATAGAGAAAACAGACTTTTTTTTGGGTGATTTTCCAAAGAATAGGGTAAATTGATGGACACCAGTTGATTTTCATTTACTTTTTGTATTGTTTTCATAAATTTGAGTTTGTGTTTTTTTAGTGACAGATAATGAGAAAAAAAACAAAGACTAACACAATAACCAAATCTAAATGATCATGATGAAAATTACCCGCTTTTTTCTAACACTTGTTTACTAAAAAATGAAAACTTTTGTTGTAATTTTCAAAGTTGGTCAAATTGGATAAACCAACTGAAACCATCCGTTGAAACTTCAAAAAAAACTGGAACAACAACCTTTTAATAATTTTTTGTATAGTTCTAATTCAATGGATCTTTTTTAGGAAAAACAACATGTTTATTATATAGAGTAATTGCCAAAAGAAATTGTGTTACTGTATGTTTCAATAATGACAAAAAAACAAGCTTTCTTTTTCTGCCAATTAAAAAAAGAGAGAAGCCAAATTGGTTTCCATTTTTTTGGTTGCTCTGCTTTTTTTTGTAAAAAAAAGCAGAGCAACCAAATGAAACCAACAGGTTCTCACGATTTTGCAAAAAAAGAAACTAGAATTTTTTTTATGTTTTGCTTTTTTTTAGAACAATGACAACTAAATAAATCTCTCTTTTTTCATTTAATAAAAACAAAGACACGTAATATACATTAATCATTAAACTCTAACAAATAATGGGTCAAAAAATCAATCCAGTTTCTTTAAGAATACAATCTCAAAATAGACATTTTGACAATTCTTGGTCTAGTCATTATTTTTATAAAAATTTAATTGTTCGAGATGTTTTTTTACAACGTTATTTTGATAATTTCTTGAGATTATTAAAACTTCCTACAGGTAGGTATTCAATCCAACATTTGCAAAAAAAAACTCAAATTTATAATTTCTTGTGTTCTACAAAGTCAACAAGAGAATGGAGATCCAAAATTTTGGGATCCCCGAAAAGTCATTCTTCAAAAAAAAATCGATTTTTTTTTAGGACCAAAACAAAATTTAAAAAAGTGAAAAAAACCACAAAATTATGTTGTTTTTACACAACTCTAAATCAACTTGCACTCTACAAAATCCAAAAAAAAATGACGAGTTTTCAAAATTTGAAATTATGGTCAAAATTCTTCAAAAAGTCAATACACAAGAATTCATGCTCCATTTTTTTTTTACCGAGTTTGGAAAACAAGACGGCTGTCTCAGTGGTCTCAAATTTAGAAAATTTAAAAAAAAATTCTTTTGATTTTTCAATAAAGAATCTCCTCCCAACAGGTGGTTTGTTAATAAACAAAATGAATAGAAAAAATTGTACTCTTCAACAGAGCACAATTCTTACTCGAGATGGAATCTCAAATCAACCAGTAAACAATTCCAATTTAGTTTTTTTACAACACCTCTTTGTTTATAAAACATTAAAATCAAACCTAAAAATAAAAAAAAATACAAACATTTTAGATAAAAAACGAATCAAGAGTCAATATGCACGGTTGTTTTTATATCTCAAAAAAGAAAACACTTGGTCTGTTTTTCATCCATTTCATTTTAAGTATAAAAATTATTTAGAATCCCGTTTATCTTGGTTACATCAAGTTGAAATGGATTACATTCCTTTTAAAGTGAAAAATGACTGGCAACATGCAAATTATTTAGCTGATGAAATTTGTTATTTTTTAGAAAAACGCATACCTTTTCGTCGATTAAAAAGTCTAATTTCTAGACAATTATCAAAAATCTCTCAAATTCGAGGTGTTCGTATTACATGTTCTGGACGAGTTGGTGGAAAATCAAAAAAAGCTCAACGTGCTAAAACAGAATGCATGAAATACGGGCAAACTTGTTTACATATTTTTTCTTCTAAGATTGACTTTTCTGTGAAAACAGCTTTTACAAGTTTTGGTGTAGTTGGTGTGAAAGTTTGGATTTGTTACAATTAAAACTATTTAGTGGTATTGAACTTTTAAAAACTTGCTGGTTGCTCTTTATTCCATTTGTTTTCATTTTTTTTTTCTTTCCAGTTTTTTCCATTTTTT